>WOXC01008148.1:0-213890 GCA_011680675.1 Gymnobelideus leadbeateri | reverse complement strand
GCTATTGATAGAATTCACCGAACTCCTCCTGAAAGAGATCCCAAACTGAAAACTCCAAGAAATATAGTAGCCAAATTCCAGAATTATAAGATTAAAGAAAAAAATTCTACAAGCAGCCAAAAAGAAACAATTCAAATCTCGAGGAACTACAGTTAGGATCACACAGGACCTAGCAGCTTCTACATTAAAAGAGCGGAGGGACTGGAATTTGATATTTCGTAGGGCAAGAGAGCTAGGACTACAACCAAGGATTAACTACCCGGCAAAACTGAGCATAATCTTCCAGGCAAGGAGATGGACGTTTAATGAAGTAAGGGACTTCCAGACTTTCCTAATGAAAAAGCCAGAGCTCAATGGAAAATTTGATCTCCAATTACAAGACTCCAGAAGGACATAAAAAGGGAAACAAGGGTAACATAGACTCACACATGCAGAAGTGCACACACCCACACCCACAAACACAAGCTCATTGCCTGGGATGCAACAAGAGTAAAATGTTCACATCCCTATATGTGGAGCTGATAACTGTCAATATTTGAAAACTCTATGATTATCATGACCTGCAAAAGGGTTATACTTAGAGGGTGTGGGTATGAATGCACTAACATGGAGTCTAAAAAAAAAAAGACTATTAAGGGGATCAATGGTACTGTAATGGGAAAAAGGAAAGGATGAGCTAGGAAAAGGTAAAATATTCCATCTGAAGAGGCATCAAAACACACTATAGAAGAAGGGAAAGTAAGAGGGAGAGGAACATCATTTAAACACTATTCTCACTGGTTCTGGTTCAAAGAAAGATCAAATTAATCAGTGAAGTTTAAGAATCTAATGTGAATAGACACATAAATTCATTAAATAGAGGAATTGGAGGGAGGGAGAGGAGCACTGTTTGAAATTTACTCTCATTGGTTTGGAATCAAACGGGGAGTAATTTACTCTGATAAGTATAAAAATTTATTGTGTCCTATAGATAGTGGGAGGGTAAGGGGGGGTGAAAAGGAGGAGACTAAAGGGAGGGATTATAAGGGAGGGAAATAGTAGTAAGGGGAGAGGGTAGGTTAAGAAGGGGGTCACTGGGTGGGAACACTGAGGGAGGGGGCGGTCAAAAGGGAAAACTTCAAGGAGGGGAAGGGAGAAGGAATAAACAAAAACATAAACAGGGGAGGGAATAGGATGGAAGGGAAGAGACAGATAGTCATCATTACTGTGAATGTGAATGGGATGAACTCTCCCATAAAACAGAGGCGGATAGCAGAATGGATTAAAACCATAATCCTACAATATGCTGTCTTCAAGAAACACATTTGAAACAAAGGGATACCCACAGGGTAAAGGTAAAAGGTTGGAGTAAAATTTATTATGCCTCAGCTAAAGTAAAAAAAGCAGGGGTAGCAATACTTATCTCAGATAAAGCAAAAGCAAAAATAGATCTAATTAAAAGAGATAAGGAAGGAAACTATATCCTACTAAAAGGCACCATTGAGAATGAAGCAATATCACTACTTAATATATATGCACCAAGTGGTATAGCATCAAATTCCTAGAGGAGAAATTAAAGGAATTAGAGGAAGAAATAGATAGCAAAACTATACTAGTGGGGGACCTTAATCTTCCCCTCTCTGAACTCGATAAATCTAACCTCAAAATAAACAAGAAAGAAGTTAAGGAGGTGAATAGAATCTTAGAGAGACTAGATATGATGGATCTCTGGAGAAAACTGAATGGGGATAAAAAGGAATTTACTTTCTTCTCAGCAGTGCATGGTACATACTCAAAAATAGACCATGTACTAGGGCATAAAAACCTCACAATCCAGTGCAAAAAGGCAGAAATATTAAATGCATCATTCTCAGATCATGATGCAATAAAATTATATGCAATAAAGGGCCAGGGAAAGATAGACTAAAAACTAATTGGAAATTAAACAATTTAATCCTAAAAAATTGATGGGTCAAACAAGAAATTATAGAAACAATCAATAATTTCATTCAAGAGAATGATAATAATGAAACAACATACCAAAATTTGTGGGATGCACTAAAGGCAGTTCTCAGGGGAAGTTTTATATCCCTGAGTGCATACTTAATTAAAGCAGAGAGAAGGGAGGTCAATGAATTGGACATGCAATTGAAAAAGCTAGAAAAAGAACAAATTGAAAATCCCCAATTTAGTACTAAATTAGAAATATTGAAAACCAAAGGTGAGATTAATAAAATTGAAATTAAGAAAACCATTGAATTAATAAATAAAACTAAGAGCTGGTTTTATGAAAAATCAACAAAATTGATAGACCCTTAGTCAATATGATAAAAAAAAGAAAGAAGAAAACCAAATTATGAGTATCAAAAATAAAAAGGGTGAATCTACCTCCAATGAAGAGGAAATCAAAAAAATAATGAGGAATTATTTTTCCCAATTGTATGCCCATAAATATGACAATCTTAGTGAAATGGATGAATATTTACAAAATCACAAATTGCCCAGATTAACTGAAGAGGAAGTGAATTACCTAAATAACCCCATCTCAGAAAAAGAAATCAAACAAGCCATCAA
Source organism: Gymnobelideus leadbeateri (assembly GCA_011680675.1). NCBI lineage: Eukaryota > Metazoa > Chordata > Mammalia > Diprotodontia > Petauridae > Gymnobelideus > Gymnobelideus leadbeateri. The sequence continues at coordinate 211,337 of WOXC01008148.1, read as the reverse complement.
TGAACTCCCTAGGAAAAAATCTCCAGGGCCAGATGGGTTCACTAGTGAATTCTATCAAACATTTAAAGAACAATTGATTCCAATACTCTACAAACTATTTGGGAAAATTAGTGAAGAAGGAGTCCTACCTAACTCTTTCTATGACACAAATATGGTACTGATTCCTAAATCAGGAAGAGATAAAACAGAGAAAGAAAATTATAGACCAATCTCCCTCATGAATTTAGACGCAAAAATTCTAAATAAAATATTAGCCAAAAGACTCCAACAACTTATCACAAAAATAATACACCTGATCAGGTAGGATTCATTCCAGGAATGCAAGGATGGTTTAATATTAGGAAAACCATCAATATAATTGAGCATATCAACAACAAAACTAGCAAAAACCACATGATCATCTCAATAGATGCAGAAAAGGCTTTTGACAAAGTACAACATCCATTCCTATTAAAAATACTAGAAAGTATAGGAATAAATGGAGCCTTCCTCAAAATAGTTGCTAGCATCTATCTAAAACCATCAGCAAGTATTATATGCAATGGGGATAAACTAGAAGCCTTTCCAATAAGATCAGGAGTGAAACAAGGGTGTCCACTATCACCCCTCTTATTCAATCTGGTACTAGGAACACTAGCAGTAGCAATTAGAGAAGAAAAAGAAATCAAAGGAATCAAATTAGGCAAAGAAGTGACCAAGCTGTCACTCTTTGCAGATGATATGAAGATATACTTAGAGAATCCTAGAGAATCAAGTAAAAAATTACTTGAGACAATAAATAAATTTGGCAAAGTTGCAGGATATAAAATAAACCCACATAAATCCTCAGCATTCCTGTACATCTCTAATAAAACTCAACAGCAAGAGATAGAAAGAGAAATCCCATTTAAAGTACCAAAAAACTACTTTGTAAAGTTAGACAAAATAATAACAAAATTTATCGGAAAAACAAACGGTCTAGAATATCAAGGGAATTAATGAAAAGAAATGCTAGGGAAGGTGGACTAGCTATGCCAGATCTTAATCTGTATTATACAGCAGCAGTCATCAAAACTGCTTGGTACTGGCAGAGGTGTAGAGTAGTGGATGAATGGAATAGATTAGGTGCAGGAGACCCAGCAGTTAATGAATATAGCAATCTACTGTTCGATAAACCCAAAAACCCCAGTTTTTGGGATAAGAATGCACTATTTGACAAAAACTGCTGGGAAAACTGGAATACAGTATGGCAGAAACTGGGCATAGATCACTATCTAACACCATATACCAAAATCAAGTCTAAATGGGTGCATGATATAGGTGTAAAGGATGATACTGTAAGCAATTTGGGAAAGCAAGGAATAGTTTACCTGACAGATCTGTGGAGAGGGGAAGATTTTAGGACCAAACAAGAATTAGAGAGCATTATAAAACACAAAATGGATAATTTCTACATTAAATTGAAAAGCTTCTGCACAAACAAATCCAATGTAACCAAGATCAAGAGGGAGGTGGGAAATTGGGAAAGAATTTTTACAACTTGTGTCTCTGATAAAGGACTCATTTCTAAAATTTATAGAGAATTGAGCCAAATCTATATGAATACAAGTCATTCCCCAATTGAGAAATGGTAAAAGGATATGAATAGGAAGTTTTCAGAGAAAGAAATTAAAGATATCTATAAGCATATGAAGAAATGCTCTAAATCACTATTGATTAGAGAAATGCAAATCAAAACAACTCTGAGATACCACATCTCTCCAGTCAGATTGGCTAAGATGACAAACAAGAAAGTGACAAATGCTGGAGAGGATGTGGACAAATTGGAACACTAATACATTGCTGGTGGAGTTGTGAACTTATCCAACCATTCTGGAGAGCAATCTGGAATTATGCCCAAAGGATTATAAATAATTTCATACCCTTTGACCCAGCCATACCACTTCTAAGGTTATATCCCAAAGAGATCATAGAAGTGGGAGGAAGACCCATATGTACAAAAATATTTTTAGCAGCCCTTTTTGTGGTTGCAAAGAATTGGAAACTAAAGGGGTGCCCATCAATTGGGAATGGCTAAACAAGTTGTGGTATATGAATGTAATGGAATTTTATTGTGCTATAAGAAACGAGGAGGTGACGGATTTCATAATTACCTGGAGAGACTTATACAAACTGATGCTGAGCGAGAAGAGTAGAATCAGAAGAAATTTGTATACAATCACAGACATACCATATCTGTGACGACCAACTATGACAGACTGGACTCTTTTCAGCAATGCAGTGATATAAGTTAATCCCGAATGACTCAAGAAAGTGAGAAATGCGCCATCCAGAGGTATAACTAGAAAGAACTGAGCCTGAATCCTGATGGAAGCAAACTAAATGATCTTGTTCTTCTCATTGTTTGCTTTTACTTCTTCCTTACCATCTTTCATCCCACCTAGTACAATATGCCTTTGTAATTGGAATAATGTTTAATATGAATGCATTTGCAGACCCTATACTGTACTATATGCTGTCATGAGGGGAGGGGGGAGGGAAGTAAAGGAAATTTGAAAATCAAGGAACTATGGAATTGAATCTTGTTAACTGAAACTAAACTAATAAATTAATTAAAAAAAAAAGAAAGAAAGAAATAGTAGATCCACATATTTAGTCTTTTTTTGTCCCTTCTAGTTTTTCCAGCATGGGCCAGGTCCCACTCTTACTTTCCCTCTGTTATGATGCTGGTTTAAATACTTGAAAGCAGTTATTATGTCCCCCTAAGTATTTTCCTCTCCAGGATAAACATCCCTAGCTCCTTTAACCAATCTTCATATGACAAGAACTCAAGTTCCTTCTCCATCTTGGTTACCCTTATGTGGATCCTCTCCCTTCCTAAAATGCAGTGTTCAGAACTTGAAAATAATGCTCCAAAAATAGCATACTCCAGTGCAAAGTAAAGCAGGACTATCAGCTCCATAGCCCTAGATACCATTCCTATCTTGACACCTCCTAAGATCACATTAGTTTTGAGGACTATCATTTCTTCCTGTTGACTTGACACTCAGATCTTTTTCAAACAAATTTTCACATTTCTCCTCATCTATAAATGAGAGCATTGATTATATGGCCTCTAAGGTCCTTTCCAGCTCTAGACTATGATCCCTATGAGCATGTTCTTATGAAGTTAAGAACTCAATCTTGTGAGTAAGACTCTGCAGGTTTTTCTATTAAATTTCATCTTGTTAGATTTCTCCCAATGTTCTGACCTATTGGAGTCTTTTTGGATTCTGTCATCCAATGCATTAGTTATGCATCCTATGCCTTCTTTGCCTTTGTAAGTCATTGATAGAAATATCAAACTGCATACGGCCAAAGACAGATCCCTGGTGTACTCCACCAGAGACCTCCTTCCTAGTTGACATGGAACCATTAATGAGTAGTCTTTGGGTTCAGTTTTTGTTGTTCAGTCATTTTTTTTGATCATGTCATAGTCTTGTTACCTAATTTGGGTTTTTTTTTTTTGGCAATGATACTGGTGTGGTTTGCCATTTCCTTCTGCAGCTTATATTTTACAGATAAGGAAACTGAGGCAACTAAGGGTTAAGTGACTTACTCAAGGTCACACAATTAGTAAAAAATGTCTGAGGCCATATTTGAACTCATAAAGATGACTATTCTTAATTCCAGGTCCAGGAATCTCTCCACTGCATGACTTAGCTGCCCCAGTCCTAATCCCACCTAAATATACAATTGTCTAGCCCATATCTCTTCATCTACTCTACAAGATACCAAGAGAGCCTTTATCAAATGCTTAGCTAGCATCCAGATAAATTTAACCTAATGTTGAAAATGATAACATATCCAATCTATTATTATCTGTTCTTGAAGCCATTCAGGCCCTTTGTGATTATTACTTCCTTTTTGGGAACTTCAATGACCATTTTTTAAATAAAATTTTCCAGAATTGTTCCTAGAACAGAAATCAATATCACTGGTCTACAATCAATTTCTACCACTAGATAGATTTTGAACATAGCATAGGAGATGGTCTGAGAAGCTGCTGAGGTTCAAAGAAGCTGGCCAACATGTTTGTCAACAAGCATAGAATTATTTGCATACATCAGCTTCTGTCTAAAACACATATGAGTCATGAACTGCACTGATTAAGAGACATAAAACATATCAAGGCTCTTTGTGAGTCTCTGTTGTAGACTCAACCTTTTTTATCTTGAAAATCAGGATATTTGGGGGGAAAAGATGGACTCACATAGAGCCCAATGGAAAAGTACAAGATTTATGTGAACAGGCTTCAACAATAAACTGAAAAGGAACTTCAGAGAACAGGACCAAAAGTTGTCTGGGGAATTATAAGATAGGAAAACAAAATTGCCGTATCATTTGGTTAAAATGATGGGTGACAAATAGATACCCCGCCCTTTCTACTGCAATCCTAACAATATCAAGAGAAAGCAGGGAAAAACATTTGGGTGTTAGGTGGATTTTCTATGGTTAACTTAGGAAAGGACATGGACAGGAGATGCACAGGGTTTACTGCCATAAAAAGGTTGTGCTGCATGTAATTGGAGGGAACATTGACATTGATGAGATTATAAACCCATCTGAGTATACAAGAATATATCAATATCAATATTAGTGCATATGTATATATAATGGGACTCTCATTCAACCACCAGAAAAGAGTAGACAAACTATGATACTACCTGCTATTCCCTCCCTCCCACCCCCAATCTCCTAGGTTCTGAAGACCTGGTAAATGTGTTGATTGCCATAATTTTTAAAAATCTACCTTATGGGGCAGGTAGGTCATGGAGTAGATAGAGCACTGACCTTGGACTCAGGAAATGTCAAGTTCAAATCTGGCCTCAGACACTTATTAACTGTGCGACCCAAAACAAGTCACTTAACCACAATCGCCCCCCAAAACAACAAAATGAAAACCGATTCTATGTTCTATAGTAATTTTCACATTATTTCTAGGGTTTGATTCTGTTTTTAGTTTATTTTATTTTTATAGAGAAAAGAAAAAGAGAAAATCTCATGAAAAGTTTCTCTTCAAGTTCTATAGATTCCATCTGATCATCTAGCCTAGTCTCATCCCATACCTGATCCTCAGTTTTTATAGGGAGTATCAGAGGCAGTAATATGTTAGGGTCAGCTCAAACTGACTTTGGAGAGCTGGCTGTTAAATTTGTGCATTTATGCTTTAGAAACATTTACAGGACTTGATTTATTGTTTTGTTGATGGTCTAGACTTAAGAAAGTGATAGAGAAAATTTTTATAATGCCAATTAAACTGAAAGGTTTGTTGGGGTACATTGTTTTTTAAGAAGCTGTTCACCATTTACCAGTATGTTACCGAGTGTTACAATTTACCCCTGGTTGAAGGTGACATGGTACCTTCTCCAACTTAGAATGGAGCTCTGAAGACATGGAGAAGAGTTACAGGATATTCATCATGGATAGGATATGATTCATATTTTTGGAGGGAATTCCCAAATTGAGAAGATCACAGAATATATATTCTCATATAGATATACACATACATGGGTCACAGGAAAACACCAGTTATACTACCAAAGTATGATTAGAAACATTTGTGTAGGTCTCATGTCTGGACTGAACTCTCTCTTAGACAGTGATTAATTGGAGAAGTCTCTGGAGAGGCAGGTGAGTCAGGTTTCAAAGCTCAGAAGCACAGAGGACAGTGATGGCTGGGTAAATAGCTTCACCGGACCACTGGGAAGTGAAGTTTTTCTAGTTAAAGTTCACATAGCCACACAGTTAAGGCATTCATCACCTCTTATCCATTCTACTGCAGTAGCCTTTATATTGTGCTTTTCACCTCAGGTCTTTCCCCAATGCAGTCCATCTTCCACTTATCCACCAAAGATTAGACCATGTCACCTCATGCACACAGTAAATTCCACTGACTCCCTCCATAATCAGATATAATTTCCTTTGCCTAACAGACCCCTTCATGGCAGCTAGATAGTATCATGTATAGAGCAATTGGCCTAGAATCAGGAAGACCTGAGTTCAAATCCACCCTTCTTTCAAATCCACTTACTAACAGTGGGACTCTAGATAAGTCATTTAAGCTCTGTTTCCTCAACTTTAAAATGGGGATAAAAGCACCTCCCTCACAGGGTATAATAGTAATGGGATATAAGATCTCCCCCTGCCCATTAATAGACCTGACATGGAAACTATTAATAGAAGTTTACTTTACTTAAGTGAGGCTTGCTTACAGGAAGGTTTTTATATCTTTTGTTAATTTCTAATTAGGCATTGAGTCTTGAGGGTTGTGATGCCCTTTGGCTCTTAAAAGGGCATATATACTTGGAGGTTAGCATCATACTTTGGGGCTCACTCATTAGAAGAGTATTCTTGTGATTTGACCAGATGAGTAATATAGGTAGTAGTATAGTATATTAGTGGTATAGTAGTAGCCATTAAGAAGCACCCCAGCTTTGAAAAACCCAGATGTTGGTGCCTGATAACTACATATGTACTGCCTTGGTTAGACAGTTGGATCTTTCTGTTGATCTGTGCTAATTTCTCAGACAGAAGTCTTGTCTGTTGGTCTTTATTTCTCTGCTTGTGTTTTCACTATTTTCTTTGTTTAGATTTTCTCTGAAGTTCAGGTTGTTGACTTCTCTTTCCTAGTAAAGTAAATCTGAGAACCTGTGCTAGCAGCCATCCTGGGCATGCCAGTGTGGTTGCTGCTACACAGGGTTGCTGTGAGTATCCAATATGCTAATATTTGTAAAGTGTTTAGTACAATGTCTGGCATATAGCAGATGCTCTGTATATTTATTTCCCTATTTCCCTCATAGTATTGTCCTTTCTCACCTGTCCAGTCTTCATATGCTTTATCCCTCTCTACATAGCTCTACTGGTCTTCCTGCTATTCCTCACACCGGCACTCCCTCTCCAGTCCCCTTAACTTGCACTGGTTGTCCACCATATACTGAATGCTCTTTCATCTTAATGATGACTCTAGATTTCCTTGACCTCATTCAAAGCTCACCTCATATTTCCCCTTTGTAAGGGGCCTTTCCTTATTTCCCCATGCACCGGATGCTAATATGTTCTCCTCTGAGATTCTTTTCCATCTACTCTATATTTGTTGTATGTACCTAGTTATTTGAATGTTTTCTCCCATTAGAGCATGAGTTCCTTGAGGGCTAGGACTTTATTTTTGGCAATACTTTGTATGCCTAGCACTTGGCACAGAGAAATTATTTAAATATTTGTTAAATAACTGGATTCCTTTCCATTCCCTGCGTTTATCCTAGTTTTTCCTGCTTCTTCACCTTTTCTTACTTCATTCTCTACATAGTGACTGTGCTGTATTTGGCCTGCACAAGCTTTGCCTACTAAATTCTACCCAGCCTTCAAGACCTAGCCTAAATGCCATCTCCCACATGAAGCCTTTCCTAATCCCTCTAACTGGAACTCTAATAATGTTTTGCACATCCCTGCCATGTTGCAATTTATATTATTTCTGTTTATCTTTCATTCCTCCTGTTAGAGTTCAAGTAAACTACTTTGAGGACAGGAATCTTTTCTCATTTATCTTTAAATCTCCCCGATGACTAGCAAAATGTGTTACTTATCATATAATAGGAACACATTGAATTGTTGTTGCTGTTGTTAAAATACTTTAGAAAAATATCTACAACTACCTACAGCCAGTGCCTCCACTTCCTCTCTCCTTCCTCTCTTTAAAATCCTCTCTATGGGTGGCTAAGTGGCACAGTGAACAGAGCACCAGCCCTGGAGTCAGGAGGACCTTAGTTCAAATCCAGTCTCAGACACTTGGCACACTTACTAGCTGTGTGACTTTGGGCAAATCACTTAATCCCAATTGCTCTCCCCCCAAAAGAAATCCTCTCTAAACTGGCTTCAGAACTTTTAATTCAACTGAAATTATTGCCAAAAAAATTGCCAAATCAATGAGCTACTCTTAATTCTCATCCTTCTTGTCTCCTTGTTGTTGTTGTTCAGTAGTTTTTCAGTCATGTCTGACTCTTTTTGAGTTTTGGGGATTTGGAGGGGAGGGAGGTAGTAAAGAAATGAGAGTTGTTTGTCAATTCCTTTTCCTGCTTATTTTACAAATGAGGAAATTGAGGCAAACAGGTTTAAGTGACTTGCCCAGGGTCACACAGCTACTAAGTATCTAAAGCTAGATTTGAACTCATGAAGATGAGTATTCCTGACTGCAGTCCCAGCACTCTATCCACTGTACCACCTAAATTCTCTTAATAAACTACAATGGGTTCCTATTCCTTCTAAAATCCAATATGAACTCTACCGTTTGTAGTTAAAGCTCTTCAGACTTAGTCCCTTCTTGTCTGTCTAATCTTTTAACACATTCTTCATCTTCATCTGATCTATGATGCAACCACAACTCCCATTCTGTTCCTCACATACATCTCTCCATCTTCTATCTTTGTGCCTTTTCACTGAAATGTTTTCTTTCCTCACTGTAAATACTTTGCTTTCTTTAGGATTCATCTCAAGGGCCTGTCTCCTCAATATCCCCTCCTGCTAATTCCCTTAGTTTGCAATACCTTCTCCCCTAAGTCTACCTTTCATCTACTACTGTGTATTTGCTTTGTATTTGATAATTTATATATCCCAGGGGTGGAAAACCTGTGGCTTCAAGGCCACATGTGGCCCTCTAAGTCCTCAAATGCAGCCCTTTGACTGAATCCAAATTTCACAGAAGAAATCCCCGTAATAAAAGAACACATAATAAAATACCATAAAAGTAAATATTAAAAAATATAAAATAAATAATATAATAAAAGAATTCCCTAAATAAAAGGATTTGTTCTGTGAAGTTTGATTCAGTCAAAGGGCTACACTTGAGTACCTAGAGGGTCACATGTGGCTTCTAGGTTACAGGTTTCCCATACCTGAGGCGGTCTCCCACATTAGAGTCTATGCTCCCTGAGGTCAAGAACTTTTTTCCTTAATTTTTATTTGAATCTTTTGAATGTAGCACGGTGTTTGGTACATAGTAAGTGTTTAATGCTTGCTGACTTTTAAAAATATTCTTTCTAGAATTCTTCAATAGTTCTTCAATTTACCTACACATTCCTGTTGGCATTTAGTATTAATTTAGCTTTCAAAAATTTGAGAACATTGGAATTGGGAATTAAATTACATCTGGGTAAATGTGTGCTACTTTCATAATTAGATAATTAGCCACAGGAATCCTGTTAACATAGTACATCTGAAAATTTTAGGATAATATTTATTAAATTTATAAGCTAGGCAAAAATTTTATATAAAATTTTTCTTTTAGCCTTCAACATTCACCTCTCCAGGAAGGAAAAAAAAAGACAATGTAGGATAATCTAGGATGAGAGAGAAAGAGAGAGAGAGTCACCTAGCTTCAAAACTTAGTTTCTGAATCTCTAAAATGAGTAGTTGACCAAAAGCATCTTCAAAGTTTTACCTGATACTTAGCAGAGAGACTCATAAAATCTGATTTAGGGCCATAAAATCCTAGGTCCTCCCTCTCACAATATTGGCTTGGGTAAATTATTTAACTTCTCAATGCCCCAGACTACATGTGGATGAATGAAATCATAGGTCTGTCCCAGCCTACCCCTTTAACCCCCACTGTCCCAAAAGAAGAAAATGAAATTCTGTCATCTGCTTATGGAAGGAAAAAAGGATTGAATGAGCATTTCTATAAAAAGGACTTTTCTTAAATATTACAATTGTCATACATTTACTATTCATTACATTTAGGGATTTTTATTTTAATGACTTTTTAGAAATACTTAATCTTATAGAAGCAGAATACTAATTACTGCACTCATGTTAGAATAGGAAAAACAGCAAATTACTCAAATTTTAATTATGATATTCAGTTTTTAAACAAGTGTGTAATAATTGACTTTGTGTGCAATAATTGATTTGTCATTTAAACAGTAATTTTTTATGCAAATGGACTACTTTTTTAATGTGTGCACCAGTTATTATAAAATTAATTACTGAATATAATATCTCACAGAATTGACTACCAGGAGGTTCTTTAACTGGCTTATCCATTCATGCAAAAGCTTGGTTTTTATGTGCAGTGATCAGCTTTATAACCCACAGAAATTAAATGGTATTCTCTGAGCCTGCTAAATGTGCCTATCATTGTAATTATCCTTTTGAAGTGCTTTACAAACATTGTTCCTCAGGCTCCATGGTAGTGAATTTACACAGTAGCCCTAAGAGCTAGGTAAGCATTTTTAATTCTGCTTTTCAGATGGGAAAATTGGTTTGGAAACGAAAGGTTAAAATCTTGGAAGAGATATACAGTATTTAATGTCCTTGGCTGTTTGTGCTGTTGGAGAATCATTTACAGTAGGCAGAGGTCAGCAGTTTTGGCTGTATGTGGAAGAAAGCAGAGGTATAACTAGAGTGAGGCAATTATAATGGGCATAGTCCTCGGTGGGGAGGAAGGGAAGGAAAGTAAGGAGGAATGTGACAAAAGTAGTAACTTTTCTTAAAATGTTATAAAAATAAACTTCATATATGCCTTTTGGTTTAGCTTATAGACATTTCCAAGTATATTTCCCCTCAATTATCACCAAAACATGCACCTTCCTTTGTAATGAAGTAAGACACTGAAGTAGAACTAAATGACATCATGAATATTCCTGATAGGGTAGGCAATATTCTCTGCCCTTAGTCCCCTGCCTCTCCACTGAAAAGAGGAAAATGCTGCTTCATCTCTTTTCTGGAGCCAAGAAAGCTCCTTATAATTACTCAGCATTCAACTTTATTTTATATTACTTTTTCATTTCCTATATTGTTCTCCTGGTTCTTCTAACTTCACTTGGAATCGGTTCATATAAATCTTCTTTTATTATTCACATTTGTCATTTCTTATGGCATAATAATATTCCATTACACACACACACACTATATATATATGTATATATATATATACATATATATATATATACACGCACACCCACCACAGTTCATTCAGCCTTCCCCCATCAAGCAATACTCATTTTGATCAGTTTTTTTTTTCTTTTTTGCTAACACAAGTTTCTATGTCAGTGATGCCATAATGCTGAAATTGACAGGGATGTCATGAAAATACTGAAGAAACTTTTGGTTACCTTGGTAAGTGTCTTAGCCACCTCTCCTCAGGCTCAATGCGCACTGAAGATAATGAAGAAGTGATGTTCAGTCAAATATTGCTCTCCTCAGGGAGAAACAACCAAGTAATTGCTCCTCATTTTGTATCCCAACCTTCACTACAAGCTCCATCTTGCTCGAGGTTAAAAAAGTCCCTTAATCAGAATGAACCTATTAAGCCTCTGAATTGTTTGGGAGTCATTCTTTTTTTGTTTGTTTGTTTGTTTTCTCATAATAATGACAATGAAAAATTCCAGATTTTTTATGCAGTTTACTTTTTTGTAACTAGAGTAAATCACCATAGTGTAGCAATATGGCTATTAGTCACAGAATCACAGATGTATGAGTTGGAAAGAATGTCAGAGTCCATATTGTCCAACCTGTATCTGAAGGAAAACCCACCATAACCTGCCCAATAAGTAGTCAGTCATCCAAATTCTTCCTGAAGACTTCCAAGGAGGAGAATACATTTCCTTTTGAAGTGAACTATTTACTTTTTAAACAAGTCTAATTATTAAAAAGTGGGTTTTTTTGTGGGGGTAGGAAAGTGCACCAAGTCTAACAAGCCTAACAAAACCTTCTACCCATTGCTCCGACCTCTTCCCTCTGTGAACAAACAGAATAAGTCTAATTCCTCCTCCATATGCTCACCCTTCCAATGCTTGAACACAGATTCCCATCTCAGTCCTCTTTTCTCTTTGCTAAACATGAATTTCTTTCTGCTGATTCTTCTGTAGCCCTTTACTGTTGTGGTTGCCCTCCTCTGTTCACTCTCTAGTTGGTCATGTACTTATAAATGGTGGTCTTCAAAACAAGAGTTCTTGATAAGTGTGTGAAGTCTTGGTTTAAAGGTTTAATAACTCTTAATATCAGTGGTTAACTTGATAATCCTATATATTTTATTCTATGCATTTAAAACCATGATTCTGAGGGCAAACTGGGTTTTACCAGACTGCCTGGGGTATACATGACAAAAACAGGAAGAACTCTTGATCCAAGGAATTAGAGTAGATTCACCCAATGCAGAGGTACATAGTAAGTGTGATAAATGGCAACACATTTCAAGAGAAAAATTATGAAATAGAGGTAATATAAAGAATATAATTTATCATTGGAAAGGCAGGTAGATGCAGGACAAATAGCACTAGATATGGCATCAGAAACTCTATGTTCAAATTTTTTTTTATTATTAGCCATGATCTGGGTCAAGTCATTTAACATATCTTGGCCTCAGTTTCCTCATTTGAATAATGAAGGGGATGGACTAGTTGTCCTTGGAGGGTAGTTTACAATTCTAAACCCATGATCCTATGATCATAAGAAAGCTGTATAACTGTGAAAGGTAGGTCACAAGAGATAACCTCTATACAGCTCACATACCCCACCAATATCCAAAGTCAAAAGATTCAGAGGAACCCACCCTCTCCCCCCCACCCTCCAGGAAATTGGGTGAACCCCTTGTGGACAACTGATGGGACAAAAACAGGAGTTATAAAGGACAAGAGAGCATGGATAAGTTATGATCTGCATTACTGGAAGGTTTATTTACATAGGTGAGATCTCAGTATCAAAGGTCCTATCAAAGCAGCTCTTTTTGTGGTTGCAAAGAATTGGAAATTAAAAGGGTGCCCATCAATTGGGGAATGGCTAAACAAGCTGTGGTATATGAATGTGATGGACTGCTATTGTGCTATAAGAAACGAGGAGGAGACGGATTTCTTATTTACCTGGAGAGGCTTATACAAACTGATGCTGAGCGAGAAGAGTAGAATCAGAAGAAATCTGCATACAATCACAGACACATCATATGTGTGATGACCAACTGTGACGGACTGGACTCTTTTCAGTAATGCAGTGGTATAAGTCAATCCCGAAAGACTCATGAAGGAGAGAAATGTGACATCCAGAGATATAACTAGAAAGAACTGAGCTTGAATCCTGATGGAAGCAAACTACTTGATCTTTTTCTTTTCATTGTTTGGTTTTATTTCTTCTTTACCATTTTTCATCCCACCTAGTACAATACGCCTTTGTAATTGGACTAATGTCTAATATGAATGTATTTGCAGATCCTATACTGGACTATATGCTCTCATGAGGGGTGGGGGGAAGGAGGTAAAGGAAATTTGAAAATCAAGGAACTATGGAATTGAATCTTGTTAACTGAAACTAAACTAATAAACTAAAAAAAGGTTCTATCAAAGTATCAAAAGAATTATTATAGCAAAATCACCATAGTCATTTTTCCTATAGGCTAGAGAGGAGTATTATAAGTAACAGGGAAGCTGAAAGTGATGGAAACTAATGAATTAACTAGTTTCTTGCTATAATTTCAATACTCATAATAAAATATATAACAAACATTAAGTAAAGGAGTTATGAGTGACTGTCTTCCTATGAGGGCACCAGTATAGCCTTCTTATAGCAATGGGGGGGGGGGGGCATTGGGATGGAGAACAGGAAGGGAATAAATATTTATATAGGGCCTATTATGTGCTTAGTGTCAGGCACTGTGCATTAATATCATCTCATTTGATACTAACAAAAATCCTACAATATGGGGGCGGAGCCAAGATGGCGGAGTAGAAACAGCTCGTCCAAGCCTCTCTGCCCCCAGATTCTCCACAAACTATGTAAAAAAGGACTCTGAAAAACTTCTGGAGCCCCAGCACCCACAGAACGACACAGAGAAGCTAACCTCCCGCTGAGGACAGCCCAGCACCCTGCAGGAAGGACCAGCGCAGTGGTCTGGGAACCGGCAGCGCGCAGAGCCCAGAGCGCAGGAGCTGAGCCGAGCCAAGCCCAGGTCCACGTGAGCCGAGGTTTTAGCCCCAGGGCGGCAGGGCCAGCAGCCGGCTGGAGGAACCCCAGAACACCAGGAACTGTGGAGACCCCAGAATTATCAACATAGACTTGCCTAGGACAAAGTAAGAGGTTAGTGTCCTATGGACTTTGGGACCTGTATTTGGGGAATGCGTCAGCTCCCTCCCCTGGGGGCTAGAAGCTGCTGAGGAGACACGCCATTGTGTAGTTTTCATAGGCATTTCCGGCTCCCAGCCTACAAATCGTGGGGAGATCCAGCGATCAGTCTTGGGGGTAATCGCTCTTGCTTTAACCTCCCTGGATCTGGATTGTGATCTAGGGTGGAAGTTGTGGGTGGGTTTACAGCTTGCCAGAAACGGAAGTTGCCCCCCACACGTTCGGGACGAAAATTCCTCTATCTGGCCTTAAAGCCATAGTGTGGCAACAAGCCCAAAAGTCAAGCAATTAAGTGGCAACATGCCAAGGCAAAGGAAACAGAAAAATGCAACCCTAGACTCCTATTTTGGGGGCATAGAGCGGGAAAAGGACTGTGAGGTCAGAAGTCCTGCTCCAAAAGCCCCAGGGGAAAACATGAGCGGGTTGCAGGCCATAGAGGACCTTAAGAAGGACTTTAAAAATCAAATAAGAGAAGTGGAGGAAAAATTGGAAAGAGAAATGAGAAGGATGCAGGAAAAGTATGAAATGAGGGTCAACAGCCTGACTGAGGAAAACAACACCTTAAAAAATAGACTAACTCAAATGGCAAAGGAGGCCCAAAAGGGCAATGAGGAGAAGAATGCCTTAAAAAGTCGAATTTGCCAGATGGAAAAAGAATCTCAAAAGTTCACTGAGGAGATTCATTCCTTCAGAGTTAGACTGGAGCAAATGGAAGCTAGTGACTTTATGAGAAATCAAGATGCTGTTAAGCAGATCCAAACAAATGAAAGATTAGAAGGCAATGTGAAATATCTCATGGGAAAAACCACTGACCTGGAGAATAGATCCAGGAGAGACAATTTAAAAATTATTGGACTACCTGAAAGCCATGATCAAGGAAAGAACCTAGAAATCACCCTTCAAGAAATTCTCAAGGAAAACTGCCCTGATGTTTTAGATCCAGAGGGCAAAATAGAGGCTGAAAGAATCCACCGATCACCTCCTGAAAAAGATCCCAAAAAGAAAACTCCCAGAAATATTATAGCCAGGTTCCAGAATCCCCAGATCAAGGAGAAAATACTACAAGCAGCCAGGAAGAAACAATTTCAATATTGTGGAAACACAATCAGAATAGCCCAGGACCTGGCAGCTTCTACACTGAGGGATCGAAGGGCATGGAATATGATATTCCAGAGGGCAAAAGAACTGGGAATGAACCCAAGGGTCACCTACCCAGCAAAACTGAGTATTTTGTTTCAGGGGAAAATATGGTCATTCAGTGGAATAGAGGACTTTCAAGCATTCTTGAGGAAAAAACCATAGTTGAATAGAAAATTTGAC
The DNA here is from genome assembly GCA_011680675.1 of Gymnobelideus leadbeateri. NCBI lineage: Eukaryota > Metazoa > Chordata > Mammalia > Diprotodontia > Petauridae > Gymnobelideus > Gymnobelideus leadbeateri. The sequence continues at coordinate 195,893 of WOXC01008148.1, read as the reverse complement.
ATCCAGACGCAAGAAGTAAGAGATGCCTGAGAAGGTAATCAGGGAAAAGAAATCAAAAGGAACTTATCAAAGTTGAACTATTTACATTCCTATATGGAAAAGCAGTATCTGTGACTGATGATATCTTTCTTACTATGAAAATAATGGAAGAAGGGTGTGTGGTCATATGAATACATATGTGAATGTGTGTGTATATGGTTACAGTTATATATGGATAGAGGGCATAGGTTGAATTTGTTGGGAAGGGAGAATACTCAAGGGATGAAATTATGAGGTGAGAGAGGAAAGTGGCAAGAGGAGATGGGGAGAGACAGGGTAGGGTAAACTATCTCATGTAGAAGAAGCAAGGGGAAGTGGTTGCAAAGGAGGGGGAGAATAAGGAAGGCTAAAAAAGGCAAAACCACATTCACATTGAATTTGGTTCAGGGAGAAAATGACATACATACTAAATGGGATATCTCAACCTGCAGCAGGATAGGGGGAAGGGGGATGAGAGGAGGGATGATGGATGGGAGGGCATCCTTGGGGTGAGGGGAGGTTGGAAGTACCCACTATAGAAGAGGGACAGGATCATGTAGGGAATGGACCAGGTGGGGGGTGGGATGAGTGGGAGGGAATTATAAGCAGCCTTGTACAATATATCTACTATGATAATGTTTTGCATAGCTAGACATGTACAACATATACTGAATTACTTATCTCCCAAGAGGGAATGGGTGACAAGGGAGGAAGGAAATGGATCTGAAATTCGAGGTCTTAACATTAAATGTTTCAAATATATATATATACTATTATTAATACTCTTTTGCTTATAATTGGGAGATAAGATGTGCAGGCATTGGGACACAAAGATTCATCTTCCTCTAATGGAAAAGTCGATGGGGGTATGGGAGAAGGTATGGGAGAGAGGAGATTGGAGGAACCGATATCTTGTGGGACTGCTATTCTGGGAGGTTGGGTAGGGGAATAATGGGGGGAAAATGATTGTAACTCAAAACCTGGCGGAAATGAATGATGTAAAACAGAAGTTAATAAAGTATTTGTTTAAAAAAATAAATAAATAAATAAAAGAAAAAAAAAAAGAAAAAAAAAGAAAAAAAAATCCTACAATATAAGTAGTGTTACTACTCCCATTTTATAGTTGAGGAAGTTGAGACAGAAGTTAAGTGACTTGTCCAGAATTCCACTGCTAGTAAGTGTCTGAGGCTAGATTAGAACTCATTTCTTCCTGACTACAGGCCCAGAAGTCTATCCACTGTGCCATTTATCCATGAAAGCTAGAGTTGAGAATCATTTAGGTTTTATTTCTAAAAGATATTAGTCTAATCTGAAGAGAAGAAATCTGTCTGCAGAACTGCTGGGAGGGTGCTTCAAGTCAAGTGCCAAGCACACATGAGCAGCTAGGGTAGGAAACTCTGTCTGATCTTCAGTGATACAGTCACAGAAACCATAAAAGGTGTCCAAAGCATTTCTGAGAAAGGAATGTGAATTTGGGTAAATACAAAGCAAATCATAGGAATCCCATACATACTTAGTAACAGAATTTTCCCTTTAGGAAAAATAGCTATTTTCACTTCTTATATATTACTTCTCAGTCAATCTACTTGCAGGAAGGTCTGGGGCATAAGATGAGATGTTAAATTGATACTGTATATTTTTATATTTCCTCGTGAGGCTTAGTAAATTCTAGGATGATTTTCCAAAGCATATTGCATAATCTCTTTCTCTGAAAATTTTTGTTTGTTTGTTTGAAAATAGAATAGATTCTCACCTGTCTAGAATGATTTAATTTAGTCATTTCCAAAGGTGAGTTTTGACCTCTCTGAAGGTTAGAGTGAAGCACTGTTAAGGCAACCAGAGTAGGGGAGCTTTGAGCAACTGTTAGGGGATTTGAACAACTGTTAGACAGTGAAGACAGCTGGTGTTAACTCTTGCCTGCCTTTCCTTCTGGCCAACAACCATTAATCCTTCACAGTATGCAAAATAACTGGCATCGACTTCCCCACCTGAATATCTCCAAAAACCTTCTTCTGGACTTTAAAAAGGGGAACATATCACTTTCCTTTTTTTTAACAAAATGGAGATTCTATTTTTTGTCATATGGAATACAATGAATAGCCCACAAGAATAAAATCAACCTTAGACAAAGTTTATAGTGGCAAACTTAGTCTTTGTCATCATACCCCCTCTGATCTAGTGTTCTTCTTCCCCACCTTGGGATTTCTATTTCCTCAGGGATGTGTCCTATATTGTATCCCCTAAGGCCTGGCTCTCAGAAAGATAGCAGTTGATTCCCATTAGGATTTTAGAAGTAAATGATTTAATGTGTTGCCCCAAGCAGCACAGTCTTCAGAGACAGGAAGAATTGTATTTGAATCTTGCCTCAGTCACTTAATAGCTCTGTAAGTTTGGGGAAGTACTTAAACCCTCTGATCCTCAGTTTATATAACTGTGTAATGGGGATCATAATATTACCTTCCTCCAAGGGAAACTGTAAGTATCAAGTGAGATAATATCTGTAAAGCCCTTTGGAAACTTTAAAGCACTATATAAAAATCAGTCAAATCGACGTTTGTTAAATACTTATTACATACTAAACAAACACTTATTCCATACTGTGCAAAAAAATAAACAAAACAAACATTACTGTAATTACATTTTTAATGGTGGCTATTAAAACCTTAAATAACTTCAAGGATCAAAGAAATTAATTTCTAAAGATAGATGCCAGGCACCATTAAAGGATTTTAAGGGTGAGGAACTGATTCAATTAAATTTATTGAGTATCTACTATAGACAAGATTCTCTTCTAGGTTCTGGGGATACAAAGGAACAAGTGAAAGGTCTTCTTGCCCTCAAGAAACTTATCTTCTTCTGAGTGGAAATTACATGCAGGCAAGTAAGGAAATGCAATGTGTGTGTGTGTGTGTGTGTGTGTGTGTGTGTGTGTGCGCGCGCACGTGCATGTATGTATGTATGTGTGTATATATATATATACACACACACACACACACATATATGTATGTATGTATAAAGAAATTGTAAAAATATTTTTGAGGTAGAAGGAAATTCACTAACAATCGGAGAGATCAGGAAAGCCTGCTCATACTGATCTTGACTCTAGCCAAATCTCCAAGGGATTTAGATTTTCCAAGAGGCGGGAGTGAGGAGAAGGGCATCAAGGCATGGGCATAAACTGTTCAAAGGAATGGAAATAGGATATGGCATGTGGAAGGATCTATGTGCTACTCCTCAAATTGCTTTGTGCTGAAAGCTGCCTATTCTAACCACTCACAAGGGCAGTACTGGTAGGGCAGAGAAGCAGAAGGGAAAATGTTGTAGATATATTGATTTCAGATAGTTAATGTAAAATGGACAGATTATGAATTAAATAATAACTAGTCCCATCATCCTATAGTGGAAAAATTCTTTAAAAGAAATTACTTTTTTCCTAATGATATGAAGACATTACCTTTAGTTTTGAATACCCTGGGCAGACACCCCAGTAGTCTTTGTTTTTATCCATTAAATCCAGAAAAGAGTAACATGGCCTAACCTGTAACAACTTAACACTTAAGTACTCCTGGAATCTATTTTAAGATAACCACTCAGCCTTCCTGAAAAGTTCATTCAATCCCCTAAAGCAATAGTATCAGTTTATGGAATCATAACATTCAATTCATGAAACATTCTCCTAGTGGCAAATGTCTGTTTTTATGTCTTATAACAAGTAGGAAAAGGCAATGAAATAGGATACTCCCCAGATGCCCTGCTGGCTTTCAGCTTCTTTTAAAGTCCCCATTTGCCTTCCCCAACAGCTGTATGCCTCGCTTGCAAGACACTGTTTCTGTCAAGCATTAACCATGACTTTGTCCACCCCCTACACAGCATTCATCTGACTGGTAAAACACAGATGAAAAGAGAGCAGACATAATGGTTCATAAGAATGACCTTGAACTTTTCACCAAATCTTGAACTTAATCTCTTTGAGGTTCAGAGAAGTTCAATTAGCTTCTGTTTATCCTGGCGTGTCACGGTAGCTCTTACTGATTTTATCCAGTCTTAGCTGTGGAAGAATGGTAATGGCCCATTAATCAATTTAGTTGGCGGGGGGTAGAGTGGGATGGGGTGGAGCGGGGAGGTCTTCTGTACTACATTTTTAAAAATACAAGCACCTCGGTTTAGGGATATTTTTCTCTCATGTTCCTTAAATTGTTGAAATTCATGCCTCTCTAGTTTCTACCAGTTTGACATTGAAGACCCTCACCATTTGGGCACCAGAATGAATGAGTTAAAACTTTGGGTATTATCTCTTGTCCTCCCACAATTACCCTCTTCAGTTTCTACAAAGAATGTCAGAGGAACAGCTGTCTGAAAGGACTATTTTCCTTTATGAGTGGCCTCTTGAATGCTTTTGAGTAATCTCTTTTTGGTATGCTTTTTCTGACACCATTTCCTTCCCAAGGATAACTCACACTGGCCATTTCGAAAGTTTAGTCTATCATCAATGTCTTTAATTGAAGATTACATTTTGAAAAAATGAAACAAAGGTATAAGAAATATTATTTGCCCTTGCCTTATTTACAAAATATTAATTTAATTTTTGTGGGGTGGAGAGAGGTAGAAGGAGAAGCTGTTTGGACTTGTGATTTATTTGCTTAAGGAACTTCCAGCATGGAAGCTATCTGTGCCAATACATATTAACAAATAATCTGTAACTTTAAGTCAAATTGAAAAAAAATATATATATATATATATATATAGATATCTTTTTTGAAAGCAAAGAAAAATAAAATTTTTCAGCAGCACTATCCATTCCAATATGCACCTCAAAAAAAAAAACCAAAAAGCAATATACCAGACAATCATCCAGCCATTGTTTGAAGATCTCCAGTGAAGAGGAGCAGCAAGCCTGCAAGGGAAGCAGCAAGCAGGCCTTTGCATTTTTGGATAGCTCTTACTTTTTACTACTTTTTTCTTTGTATCAAGTCTAAATTTGTCTCTTTTCAACTTGCACTCATTGTTTCTACTTATTCCCTCTGGCCCCAAGTACAAATTTAACCTTTCCTCTCTATAACAGACCTCCAAACACATAAAGAAAATTACCACTTCAGTTACTTCCTCCAACATGATCGTGTCTTTCTGGACACTCTATAGTTTATTAATATCTGTTCTAAAATAATAGTTCTCTCTCTCTCTCTCTCTCTCTCTCTCTCTCTCTCTCTCTCCATATATATATATATATATATATATATATATATATATGCATGCATATATGTGTGTATATGTATGTATGTATCTCTCTCTCTCTCTCTCTCTCTCTCTCTCTCTCTCTCTCTCTCTCTCTATATATATATATATATATATATATATATATATCTCAGAATTATAGAACTACATCTCCCTTCTTCATGGAAAGGTTGAGAGAAAGAGGACAGGTTCAGGAGAATGATTTGAACTGAAGAAACAGCATGAGTTTTAAAATTCATTTTAAGGACTTGTAAAGAAAGACAGAGAGAGAATTCTGAGAAGTTGGTAGAGTAGGTCAGAAATTCCAGGCTCTCAAGATTTTCCCCCTTAAAAGAAATAAAATAGCACCTTAGGGTGAAAAAAGTGCAGGTTAAAAATAAAAAAGAACAGGGGCACAACAGAGGTCCTCCAGGGATAATCTGAGAAGATCTGAAGGGAAATGCCAGGATGAGGTTTGGTGCCTGTGAAGAGTAAACACCTCCAGGCTAGGGCCTGTTTAACTAACTAGTGGTGAGTCCCGGGGCTAGTTATGTTGGGAGGCTGCGTGGCCCCAGCCATAGGGAACCTTTATCTGGGGGACAAAGGACAATGAGGGTTGGGCATCTGAGCCAAGGAAGAAAGAGGACCTCTACTGACAAGTAACACTAGACCCAGTTGTGCTGTGGAGACAGTGGGGATGAGAAGGAGCCAGCACTGGCAGAGAGAGTGCAGAAGCAGTGGGGCTGGTTGTGGGCCCTTACAGAAAGCTGGAGGTCTTGGTTTGAGTTCAAGGTCAGAGGGGAGAACTGAAGAGGATTGGAGGTCAGAAGCACCACCTCCCAAACCGCAGGAGGTAATTATGAAAACTAAATTATTAGAAAAAATTCACAAGCAAAGAAGAAAGAATCCAAACATAGAAAGTATATTATGAAAATAGGAAAGACATGAGTTCATCCTCAGAGGAAGATATTGAAGCAAAGAAATGCTCTTATGCCTCCAAAGAGTAATAAAGTTGTCATCTACCTAAGAAGAATTTATAGAAGTACTTTTAAAAGACTTTAAATATCAAATTAGATTGAGGAAAAGTAAAAAAAGAAAACAAGAAAAACAAGATTATGAAAAGAAAGTAAACCACTTAGAAAAGGAGATCCAAAATCTTAAGGAAGAAAATGGTACTTTGAAAATTAAAATTGGGCAAGGGGAAGCCAGTAGAGTTATAAAAGATCAAGAAATAATTAAACAAAATATAAAGAATGAAAAAAATAGAAGAGAAAGTGAAACATAAGAAAAACAACTGATCTGGAGAACAGATCAAGAAGAGAGACAAGAATAATCAGACTACCTGAAAGCTATGATCAAAAAAAAGAATCTCGATACAATAATACAAAAAAATAATCAAAGAAAATTGTCCTGATGTGTCAGATCAAGGAGGGAAAGTAGAAATAGAAAAAAATCTATTGAGCACCACTTGAAAGAGTTCCTATGAGAAAAACTCACAGAAATATTATAGTCAAATTCCAAAACCCCCAGTTCAAGGATAAAATATTAAGAGCAAGAAGAAAAAAAACAATTTATATATGACCCAGTGCAAAGGATTCCTAGCAGCAGAGACAGTAAAGGACTGCAGGTCTTAGAACACTATATATTGAAGAGCAAAAGAAGTGTGGTTCTAGCCAAAAATATCATACCTAGCAAAGTTGATCATAATTCTGAATAGAAACAAAATGAACATATGATCAACTGTCAGACTCTTAGGACTTTGTTAAAAAAAAAAAAGCCTGAACTTAATAGATTTGACATAAAGGAACCAAGAGGAACATAAAGTACATACCAAAGATGGATTACAAGGGATTCAAGAAGAACAGATAACTTACTTTTTATTCATGTAAATTATAAAACTTATGACTAAGATTGTCATTTATTATTTGAGTAGATTATAAGAAAGATTGGGGTAAACCTGAGTATGATTTGACTTTAAAATGTAAAAACACCTAGGAACAGTTGAAAAGAGTAATTATCTTATACAAATGAGGTTTGAGAGGAAGAACTGACACAGAGGAATTAGAAGGGGGAGGAGGGTAAGGAGGTAACCTACTTTCATCAGAAATGGGTTCAAGAGGGAACAATACAAACACACATGTATATATGAGTATAAAAGTCTTCTAAGTTCAGAAGAAATAAAATGATAAGGGATAGGGAGGAGGGAGAGGATAAGGGAGGGATCTTTAGAGAAGTAGCTGAGGGAATAGTTTAAAAGAGGGGTATAGAAGAGTGTTAAGTTCAATGAAAATAGGAGGATAATGGAAGGATTTGGGAGAGGATAAGGGGGGATCTTTAGAGGGGAGGGTGAGGGAATAGATTAAAGGGGGATATAGAAGGGCATTTAGATTTTTGGGAATGGATGGATATGGGAGTGATCCTTGGGGGAGGGCAGGCTAGGTAATAAGAGGGCAAGGTAGAGTGCAGAATGTAAGCTAGAGGAGGGATAGGAAATAAGAGATAGGCACAAACATAAAAAAGATCACATGTAGAATTTGTTAGGGAAAGTATATGTCCATATGTGTACACCTATAAAATGTGTGTATATATATGTACATATGTGCATATATATGTATATATATATATATTGATATTAACATATCTCTACTTAATTGTGGCCTTCAGCAGGGGAGGAAGGGGGAGAAAAGAACAAACTAAAAAGTACACAGCAGAGAACAAAAGAAAACTTACTAGGAAATAAAGAAAAGATGGACAGCTCTCAACACAATGTATTATTTATCATACAGGTATGCTATGCTGTGAATGACATTCTTGTTTGTCTTTTCTTACTTTATATTTGTTATATATTGTTTATATTTAAGTTTATGGTAATGTTTCTTTTTCTTTTCTCTATTCTGTATTTGAGTTCTGGTGTTTCAGTCTGAAATTAAAAAAAATAAGAGAAAGTCATATAATGTATTGAACTTATAGAGAGAAAATTTAGGAGAACTTTCTGAAAAGAAAGAAGGATTCTAAGCTGAAGGAGACAACAGGTTAGAACTATAGGGGAAGAAGAACTTCAGGTGAAGAGAAAGAAAAACACCCCAAATAGAACAACAATCTGAGCAGAAGAGTATGTGGAGGAAAATTTGAAGGAGGAAAACTGAAAAAAAAATTTGGAGGGCAATTGGGGTTAAGTGACTTGCCCAAAGTCACATGGCTAGTTTTTGTATTAATGTCTGAGGCCAGATTTGAACTCAGGTCTTCCTGACTCCAGGGCCAGTGCTCTCTTCACTGTGCCACCTAGCCTCCCCAGAAAACAGAAATTGCTAATGGCAAGAATAATGTATTCATTTTTTTTCAAATGGGAGAATTAAAGGAGAAAGCAGTTTGGCAGAAGCTATCTATAGACCAACATCCAACCGACACCATTATCTAAGGTAAACTCTAAATGGATATATCAGTTGTACATAAATAATTATATCATAAACAAATTAGAAATCAATGAATAAGGGAAAAGTTCATGACCAAATAAAGGATAGAAAAGGTTAAATAAACAATTTTGATTATATAAAAATTTTAAGAGTTTTTGAACAAACAAAACTAATGTAGCTAAAATTAGAAAGGAAACAGATAACTCAGATTGTAATGAATAATATTATGCTGTAAGAAATAATGGAGATAGTTTCAGAAAAACCTTGGGAAGACATATGAATTGATGCAGTGTGAAGTGAACAGAATCAGGTGAAATATTTGTACAATAAAATATCATTGTAAAGACCAACAACCTGAAAGACTTAAAAACTCAGATTAATGAATTTACCAACCATGATTTCAAAGGACCAATGATGATGATTTCCACCAGCCTCTCCTGGAGGAGAAATATTGGACCCAGGGTGAAGATACACACAGACACACACACAGACACACACACACACACACACACACACACACACACAGAGTATTGAACAAGGTCAAAGAAGGAATTTCTTTTGGTTTACTATGCAAATTTAAGGGATTTTTTTTTCTAAATTTTTTTTTTAGTTCTTGATTTTATTCTTTTTTTTTGTTTTGTTTTGTTTTTGTATTTATTTATCTTTTTTTCTATTTTTATTTTTCTGAAAGGAGTAAGGGGGAGGGAGAGAAATAGATTTTTGTTAATTGAAGAAATATAATTATTTTTTAAATAGAAGAAAGGCCCTAATATAACAGCTAAGAAGAAAAAAGTAATGAGCTGAAAAGTCCGCTTCTGAGGAGGCAAGTTAATTCAGACTGGAGCCAAAACTAACATTTGGCAACCTATGATCCCCAGAAGTCATTTAGTGGTATGGAGAAGGTGACATTCCTCCCTCCTGCTGAGCAAAGAAGAGGCAACAGGCTCACCTCCACTCTCTCTTCTGCCCATGTTTCCAGCCCCTAGCCTAAGGATCCCATGACCTCTACTGTCATGAGAAAACCCTCTAATGTCTTCTGAAATACCCTTATACTGCCTGACCTGGGGACCCATCTCACTGTTAAATGACAAGGATCAGGACTAGTTTAGAGTGGAGAAAAGGATGAGTGGCAGAGATGGGCCATATCAGTTGCCACCATTCCTCTCAATGCTAAATTGTCACATTTATAAATTGAAGTATAATAATTAATGCTTACACTACCGGTATTTGATGATGATTGGAAGGAGAGTCTTTGTAAACTCTAAAATGATGTATAAATGTAGGCTTAATGTAAGGACCAAATGTGCATCAGTTAGAACCCTAGATCCATTTCCAGACAATAGCATAGCAAATAACAGCTTATGTTTATTTTGCACTTTGCAAAGGGCTTTAAATACACTATCTAATTTGGTAGAAAAGATATGCAATTTATGGGCTACTAGAAAAAGATCTGCCCAGTTTCATAAATGACATCAAATGTCCTTTAAGTTTGCAAATGGTCTTCAGGGATCCATCTTCTAGTTTAACGCATTCATAACAATGATGAAGATACAGAGGCCTGAAACCATGATATGACCTCTTTAAAACTATCTTTAACTGGGGCACTGGGCACAGACTCAGGACATCTGAGACCATCTAGAGATGACTGACATTTTTAGTGCTCCTAACCCCAAACAAATGTCTTTATGAGGTGCCTATCACAAGCTATATTGTACTCTGGTTGATTTTGTTCTTGTTATACTCCCTCCTAAATTGTAAGCAGGAGTAGGGCCTTGCACACAACTTAATGCATATTTTTGACACACAAAAGTGGGCAAATGATCAAATATTGTGTAAATGATAGTAATTTTTAATACTTTAAATAAACTTAATTTTAAAAAATGAGAAATTGAAGTTACAGAGAAGTAATTTGTCCTTATCATACCTTGTGATATATAATGTAGAAAGGAACTAGGGATTCTATTGTCTCATTGTATAAATCATCAGAAAATATCCAATGAGATGGGACTATCCCCTCTTCCTCGAGAATTAGAGGGGATCAGATTCTTCCTTGCTATGACTCAATGCTTTCTTCTTTTTTCCTTATTTCAGCAGGTTCTAAACTGTGCTCATCACATGGTAAAAGAAAATCACATCTATGACAATGAATAATGGGAATTCATGATGGGCTTGTTAGAAGGATCATTTGCTTTGGCATTTAAAGGTCTGTTATTTGGTGGAAGTCACTGCCTCTACCAACTCAAATCACAAGTTCTTTCCTACTCAGTAGATCATCTTTGAAAGTTTTTGTTTTATTTTTTTTCCTATTGGCTCTGTGATTTAATTGATATAGGGAATTTTCAATGGGGAAAATTCCTCTATTAATGTAGATCAACATCTTTTTTGCAACTCGTATTCTTAGAATAGAGAATCTTAACCTTTTTTTGTGCCATGGACCCCTTTGGCAGACTAATGAAGCCTATGGACCCTTTCTCAAGCTAATGTTGTTAAATGCATAATATAAAATACAAAGGAAAACAAAGATCTAATTTTCCCATCTTATTTTACTAACCACTTCCCCAAATCTATTCACAGACTCATTATGGGGTTTATAGACCCCACATCAAGAACCTCTGCCTTGGAGATGAAGCCCAAATGGTAAGAGTGGCAAGAAGTACTGTGACTTCTCCTGACTATGTACAAAACTTATCCAAATGTATCCGTAAAATGTACCAGATTGAGTCCTAATAGGGAAATTGAGGGGAAAAGGCAATGAGTCATTTTTCAAGCCCAGGTTGGCATAGAAACACAGCTAGAGAGATTTCGGATCACTGGGTTCATAAGCCAAGAGTGAGCCACAAAAAGAATTTCAGTGCCCAGAGACTGAAAGTAAACAAAGACTGTAAACTGAGTGGATACCTTAACCTCATGCAGGGTATTAGAATAGGTACCCATTGGGAGCTCTCTTGCTTACTACCTAGTCCGGTAGGGCAAGACTAAGGAGGAAGTATATGTCCAGGGGTAGCATCTGTTGTAAGAAGTGGTTCTGGGTCCTAGCCCATGTACTGATCTAAGAACAAGTTCAAAAAATAAGCAGTAATTCTGTGGTTTTAACCCAGGAACAATAAACTTGAGTATAATTCTACAGGGGTAAAATGTATTTTAATTAAATAGAGGAGTTGCAGAAATTATTGAAGAAAAGACCAGTGCTGTGTAGAATTTTTAAAATGCAAACACAGGTGTCAAGAGAAATATAAAAAGGAAAATACAGGTGAATAATAAGTTATCAAAGAAGGATAAACTATTTACATTGTAATATGACACATGGTAGATGTGTCTCCCAAAACTCTATTATCATTAGGAAGTATAGAAGGAATCTAAACAGACAGAAGACTTAGAAATAGTGTACTGATGACTTTAAAGGTAGAAGAGGCTGTGGAGGAGCTTGGTGGCAGAGTGAATAGAGCACCAAGCCTGAAGCCAGGAGGTCTTGAGTTCAAATACAGCCTCAAACACTCAACACAAAAACTAGCTTGTGACCTTGGGCAAGTCACTTAACCCCAACTGCCCTCCAAAAAGCAAAAAAAAAAAAAGTAGAAGAGAGCTTCCAGGTCATGTGATTAGCAAGATGGAGAACTAGACATTTTCTCTGATCCCCATGACCTCTCAAACTTATTGTGTTCTAAAACTATGTACCAAAAATAAATAACTTCCACCATCTCAATGGTATAGGACATCTGGAATCCAAAAGTTTAAAAAGAAAAAAAAATTATCAACTGATACCTAAGCTCACTTGCCACTTCCCTTACTACTAGTGTGAGGTTCTGCTAGCCAACATAATGACCTGACACAGAAACTTACAACAAAACCCAAGGACCTAGCACATGGGCTCACAAAAAGCCCAACCCAGTGTCCACCCCCACCCCCTCCAATTCCATGGAGATCTTAGCTCCAGGCTGTGGAAATTTGTACAGGCTATAACAGAGAGCCAGGACTGGAGCTATGCTGCAGGCTACAGAAATTTTATGGGGCTCAAACATCATGGCAGCAGGATATTGTGTAGCAGTAGTGCTGAGAAACTGAGAGAAAGAGAGAGGACATGGGTCTGGGTTTGAAACAGAACTCAACCCTCTGCCACCCTCCCTGCCTTCCAGGGCTTCAGAGACTCAAATTATAGAAACCAGCTGCATAGCACCAAGATGGCAGCTCTCTGAAGTTCTGGTGCCAGATTAGAGAACTGAGGATCAGAAGGAGTGGGATAGGACACTGTGTGGGGTGGGGCTTGGGAAGCTGGTCTGTGCAGAACTCCCTTAAGCCTGAGGATAAGAGCTCAGCATATAGCTGGGGTCAATTTTATCCTCAGAAAAGTCATTTGGATAAAAGAAGTAGACTGGTAAACCACAAATTGCTGAGTGTGGGAGCAGTCTGGGATGCTTCAACATCAGGCCCCAGGGAAATCGTTATTAGATAGAGGAAGAGGAGTCAGAAAGTGAGCAACAGGGGAAAATGAGGGGTGAAAAAAAACCTGAAACAAACACAGATCTCAGGAAGAAAACTCAAAGACCTTGAACACAAGCAGATAAGTCAAGAGGGAAATCATTAATAGAGATGAAATATGGTTTGCTGATCTAGTAAATAAATTCAGGTATCTATGAATAAACACTGAAAAACTAAGAAAAAATATCTAACACTTGATGATTCAGGACCCTGTGGAATTTGAGGAGAACATGGAACCAGAACACAGTGTTCCTGAGTGACTTAAAAGAAAAATTGAAAGTATGAGAGCAAAATTTATGGCCTGCTCATTAAATATAACGGACAGAATTAAAATATTTTAGTCTTTGATGGCAAATCTCATCAAAGAAAGAAAGGAGGGTAATTGAATGGGAATGAAACATATGAAAGTGAAGACTAATCTAGAATAAAAAGATCAAAATAATAATACTATTTAAAAAAACATGCTTGCTGTAAGTAAAATATACTGATATCAGATAGTTTATGTAGGAACAACCAGGTGGCACAGTGGATAGAGTGGCAGACCTGGAGTCAGAAAGACTCATCTTTCTTAGTTCGAATCTGGCCTCAGACACTATGTGACCTTGGGCAAGTCATTTAACGCTATTTGCCTCAGTTTCCTCATCTGTAAAGTAAGCTGGAGAAGGAAACGGTAAACCATTCCAGTTTCTTTGCCACAAAAATGCCAAAAGGATTCACGAAAAGCTGAACATGACTAAAACAACTGAACACCAACAAAGGATAACAGGTCTCCCAGAATAACTTGTTAAAGCAAAAAACAGAAACAAACAATAACAACAAAACACCTTAAAATCATAGTGCAGTAAATAATACAAAAGAATTGCTCAAAAGTTCTGAAGACAAAAAATGAAAGATAGAGTTGGGAAGTGGACTTCTGAGTAATAAGGTGGCTTCTGAAAATGAGATTTAGATTCCCAGACTATGGCTTAAAATATAGGAATGACAGACTCCAAGTCAGGCATAAAGTACACCTACTAAATGTTAATAAGAACAGAGTTGCCTAGAGCCTTCCAAACTTAACAAAAAGTCCTTTGACTGCAAGGGAAGGGAGGGAAAAATGTTTATGTATATTTAGTAAGCTAAATGCAAGAGATTAACTACAATGCAGCAAGAAAAAATGAAGTATAGTTACCCCAACATTCACAAGAGACAAAGTCCTGGAAAAAGAAAGAGTAATATCATAGTATCAGATTCATCCTTCATACATTTACAAAGAATGGGAATAAGCAAAATGATATGAAAATCCTGATAAGAAGAGCAAATTTAATTTTATAGGTTATCATGGAGATTTGATGGAATGTGACTCATGGAAAATTATCCTGGAAGGATATACCTAATCCTAAAGAAACAGGATAGGGAAAAGAGGCAGGAGGTGCAGTAGAGCATTATATATGAAGAAAGTGTATCCTTACCCATGATTTCTGGTCCTCCATCTCCATTTAAATATATCTTTCAGCTCTAATAAGTGCTGCAACAATTAGCAAGGAAAGCATCTCTCAGTCATCAACTAAACACTGAAGAGTCTATTACAGACAAGCTTCAAAATGAACAAAGAGAGCTTACCTCTTTTCCAAGAGATTGCATTTTTAGTAAGTCCCACAGAAGGAGAGTGCATGCAATATAAATGTTATCTGAAAAAAAAGATACCCCAGTGAGTACAGTGAACTAAAATATATGAAAGTGGTTATGATTAACGGTGCACATCTGCCCTCTCTGAGGAATAATCCTTTTCCCATATGCCACCTGACCCTATAATTATAGCGTCCCAGACTTCCCTCTATATATACCATGATTTGTGTGGGTGATGTACAACACCTAGTACACTGGGGGCCTTCATTAGGTATTAAATAATAATAATAATGCACATACTGTCTCACTTAAAAAGTAAATACTGCCTCATTTTAAAAGGTCTTAATTTTTCTTTCCTGTACTATACTATGTCCTAAATTTAGAGTGTAGTTTCTAAGTGATTTGTTTTATTGTGGTAGGAAAAAAAATAATGGGGGAAAGTGATCCAAATTGAAAAGAGATTTGAGCATCGTGTCAGAGCAGCATCCCAGAGAGGTCAAGGGGCTTTGTCTCTTCAGCAGATGGTACAGCCAGGGAAATCACCCAGGTGTGGTGCTCTGAAGAGCAGCTATTCTACAGTATTGTAGGTGATGAGATAATTGCTTCTCCTTATTTGAATTTTAGGATTTATATCCATCAAGAATAGCACAACAGAAGGAAGAATCTGTGCTCTGCATTCTCTTGAGGAATCCCAGAGATCTCCAGAATGCTCTAGGTATTCCCCACTCACAGCCTGTCCTCTGCCACCACACCACATAAGCCAAGACTGAAATGGGAGTGATAGAAGGGGCAAAAAGGGAAGAGAAAACTGCTCTACCGATCTTCATTTTACCTTAAAGTGCCTGCATTTTGCACATGAAATCCAGCAAGGAGGGATAGGGGAGTGACAGAAGAGGATTAGAGGGGAATTTTGCCATGGGTAGTAGAGCACTAGACTTGGAATGCGTTCAAATACTGACCTTAACACTTGTAAGTTGTGAAGACAGTGAGTTGCTTGATCTTTCCAAGTATCAGTTTCCTCATTTGTAAAATGACCAGGATAATACCCTCGCAGGGCTGTTGGGAAGTTTAAAAGTGGTTAAGGTACATAAAATGCCTTGTAAACTTTGAAGTGCTATACAAGTTATTATTAAACCACCAATAGTGTAGGCCTGTTGCTTAGAAGGGACTTCATAGTCCATCTGGTCTAATGCAGAAAGAGGCAGCATAGCACATTGGAGGATGTGTCTTGAAGGCAAAAAGACCAGGAGTCCAAAACCACCTCTGACACATGCTGACTGTGTGACTCCAGCCAATTCATTTCACCCCTCAATGTTCCAGGCAATTCTTTCATTCTATTAAGTTATAGAGAAGCAGCCAACTATGCGGATCAAATGAGTTTTCTTCCTTGGGAGTGTCCTATGCCAATGAAATCATTGTCCAGTTTCTATCCCTATAACTATTAGGGAGACTTCCCTTATGAATATGAAGTGGCTCTACATTAATTCATGTGTTTTATGGGCCACCTTGTGCCTGGGATCAGTGGGAATGGGTTAAGGAGAAATATTTATGACATATAATCAATAATATTATTAATTAAGCTGGTACAGAAAGATTTTTGATACTCACTTAAATTCAAGTTCTTTGTGGACATATATCAGAAAATGAAAATTTTACAAGAGTAGGAGAACAATGTTTTAAAAAGTCTACTGGTTTTGAAGTCAGAAGGGTCAAAATCTGGCACTGACATTGTGTGACCTTGGGCAAGTTTTTAAATTATCGTATGTCTCAATTTCATAACCTATAAAATGAGGGATTTGGTGATTCCTTTCTTCTCTCAATTATATACTTACACTGGCTAATAGATAATAATGTATATAATGAAATATATCCCATGCTTTGCCCTCCTTAATGTGAATTGGCATTAGGATTTCTTAAATGACCTACCTTCCTTTTCCTTTGAGTAAGAGAAAATAGTTCTATTGATTTGTCCCTTCCCACATATGTGCACATACACAACCCACATTGCTTATACTTCTTCCCCAAATCTAGAGCCCCCCTTAATTAGCTAAATGGCTTTGTAATTATGGTATTGACTGATCCAGTCTTGAAAAAGGTCTATCTCCTAGCCAACCTTCATATACTTTTCTCAAAGATGATGTTTCTTAGATAAGGAATTATATTTTTTTTAGTTTCCATTACTTCCTTTGAAAACATACAAAGATTCCTACCAGTACCTCAGAACCATTTTGTGATTACTTAAATAATCTTGTGGTTATATTAATAAATTGATTTTTAATTCACTAGCAAACTCTGCTTGTAGGGATGAATGGACAGTCTAGGGATGAATGGACAGTCCACTAGTTATCTTAGTTAAAGACTCGTTCTGAATGATGTGCATCTTAGCATTTCAGTGAAGTAATGAGGAGAGTACAAATGGTAATGGTCCATTTGTGGCAAATAAATACGGCTCCATTCAATTACATTTCACATATATCTTTCTCACTCCCTCTTTCTAAAGCCATTTTTGCTCCTCTATCCCCAGAGCAGGAAAAAAAATTCATTTGATTTATGGTATTAGCTACTTGGTACTTAAGAATATAAATCTTTTATTTAATATACACAAATATAAACTATAATGCAAGTGCTAGTTCCAGGGAAACCAAATTACAGAGTACAGAATGATGAAGAAAAAGATGAAGAAAAGTCCTGCCTCATAGATAAAAATAAATTCTCAACAGTAAAGAGATAGAACATTTCATGGAGTTAGTTATAGTCATTACTATGTAAATATTGGGTAATAGAGGAAAACATCTATTCAAGCAAATTAAGAGAGATGGGAAAGAAAGTGACAATCTAGTGTTTGTTTGTTTGTTTGTTTTTTGTCATGAGGACCTTGCCTTTGGCAATATCAGTACCGCTATATGTTAAGATTACTATAGGTGATGGGAAATAAAATTTTAAAAATTATGTAAGAAAAAAAGGAGGTAGCTTTTGGATTTTTGCTTAGATAGAGGCGGTGGAAAGGGGGAGAAATGAAGGAGATCTCAAAAGACAAAATAAACAATTAATTTTATTTTTTAATATTATATAAAATGAAAAAAAGTGTCTGCACAAAGTTATTAAAACTAGAGTAGGAACAAAAACTTGAAAGGAAAAAGTTTTTTTTTCATCAAACGTATTTTATAAGAGTTGAATATGTTACATAGGAAATACTATATAAATGTTTGCATACATTTATTATGAAATATACTATATAAACTTCTCATGTTTATACTTAATATATAATCATACTATATATTTAATATTATAATAGGGAATTATCACAAATTAATGACTTAAAACAGTTCACTAATAAATCTTCAAAAGACTAGTCTTCAAAAGAATAAGTGCAGGAAAGCTAGATGGCACAGTGAATAAAGCACCAGCCCTGGAGTTAGTAGGAACTTAGTTTTAATCTGGCCTCAGACATTTACTACGTACTAGTTGTGTGACCCTGGGCAAATCACTCAACCCCAATTGCCCTGCCTTATCCCCTCCAAAAAGAGAAGACAAAAGAATAAGTGCATATTTATTCTTTTTTTCCCAGCCATATGACAAGGTCCCTAAGTAACTAATGATAACAGATATGAAATTAAAAAAACAACAACAACAACAGGTCATTCTAGGGGGTGTAATGGCAAGCAGAAAAGTAGTTCACATTGTTTCAACAATTGAATTAACACCTTCTGTCAGTTCAGGTTTCTTTTGAGCCCTGTATCAAGTGTGTTAAGAAACAGAACATGTGGGGCGGCTAGGTGGCGCAGTGAGTAAGAGCGCCGGCCTTGGAGTTGGGATGACCCAAGATCAAATCCGGCCTCAGAAAATGAGCACCCACACATAAATAATGACTAGCCGTGTAACCTTGAGCAAGTTACTTAACCCCAATTGCTTTAAAAAAAAAATTAAAAAAAAAAAAGAAACAGAACATGTGAATCCCACAATTTGTGAACCCTAGAACTTATGAACTCCTGCAACAGGAAGGGGAGGAGCTAGTGACTATATATAAGGAGAATTTCCAGGCTAGAGCAAGAAGAACTGAAAAGAGGACTCTTGTGATATTAGAGTCAAGAAGGAGAAAACTCATGCTATCCCGGCACTCTATTTGTCTGTTCTGTCTGCGTTGATGTTTGTTTGTAATACTTTGTACAGAAGCCCTAGGACCTTACTGGAAGCTATGAAAGAGGATTTTCTGGTTGTATGTTTGCAGAAGTCCTGGAGGAGGGTTTTGGATGTCCTGGGACATTACAGACGATTTGTGCTGACCTCTTGGACCTTGTTTGGGAATCTGTGTTTATTTCTATGTTGATGACTTGTGTTGAGTTCTCAGAACTTGTTGGTGGGTCTGAGTTGATTTCACAGGCAGATAGTGAATTGATGATGGTACCAGCAATGTGCATGAATATTATTGTAGCTCTGTTAAGCTTTGTCTTCTCAAAAAAGTGAATTGTAAAGGACTTGAAGTTGACTGGACATTGTGAACTTCAATATGGAATGAGAACTGGACAAGGAACTGGATGAAGAACTGAACAAGGGACTGGGAGCTGCCTGCCTTTGAATCCAGGTGAAAGTTGAATGGATTCAGATACTGGGAGCATGGAAGAAGAACCATGGAAGCTGAGAGCCAGCCTCAAGTCAAGCTGAAAGAAGACTTTACTTGGATACTGTGTACTGACTGAGAAGATTATGATTTATTGTGACTTAGGGATGGAGAACTTTGACTTTTGTACTTTGTGATTGAATTAAGGAATTTGTGATTGACAAAATTAATGTACTTTGTTGAAAACTGTCTGACCACTTTGGTGAAAACCAAAAACCAAAAAACCAAAAAACCAAAAAAACCAAAAACCAAAAAACCAAAATGTGGCCCTTTTAGTGATAAGTTCTTGAAATTATTTCATATAAAAGAGGCAAGAGAAAACTGTTACAATGGAGGGGAAGAGCAGGAAGGTGAAAGGCAATAGAACAACCTGATTCTCATTGAATTTGGCTTAAGGAGGGAATAACATACACACTTAATTGGGTATCTTACCCTATTGGCAAATAGGGCAGCAGGGGATAAGAGGGGGAACGATAGAAGGGAGGACAGATTGGGGAAGAGAGTAGTTAGAAGAAAACATTTTTGAAAAGGGATAGGGTCAAAGGATAAAATAGAATAAGTGAGGGGTGGGATAGGATGGAGGGAAATATAGTCTTTCACAATATAACTAATATGGAAATGATTTGGGTAACTACACATGTACAACCTACACTGAATTGCTTATCTTCCCAGTGGGAGTGGGTGAGGAGGGAAGAAGGGGGAAAATCTGGAATTAAAAGTTTTAAAACACAAATGTTTAAAAAAAAACTTTTACATGCAACTGGGAAATAAGATAAACTTACTGGGGTACTGGGGTATAGAAACCCATCTTGCAGATATAAGATATCTGGAGGATATAAGAGAGAGTAGATTGGGGGAAGGGGTATTCAGTAGGCTTGCTATTTGGGGATGGGGTAGGGGAAAGATGGAGAGAAAAATATTGTTATTCAAAATCTTGTGGAAATGAATATTGAAAACTAAAAATAAAAATAAAAAAATTTTAAAAACCAACCTCTGAGATGTCACCTATAAAATTGGAGATAGAAAAAGATAGAAATGGTTAATGTTGGAGGGGTTATGAAAATTCAAGAATACTAATGCACTCTTCATGGAATTATAAACTGTTCTAGAAAGCAATTTGCAATTTTGTGAAACAAACAAAAAAACCTGACTAAACTGTATCTTTTCACTCAGGAATCTCACTACTGCACACATATCCTCAAGAGATTAAAGATAGAAAGTGTGTGCATGTATATACATACATACATACATATATACATACACACATACATACAATACACTCACATACACACATATTTCCAAATATTTGTAGTGTTATGGTAGGACAAAATCTAGAATCAAAGTGGGCACCTGTCAATTAGGCATTAGCCAAACAGATTGCAACATTTGAGTATAATAGAATATTATTTCACTGAAAGAAATAAATATGAGAAAGTCTGAGAAACATAAGAATGTTTGCATGAATATATAAGGACTATTGTAATACAAAACATTTCAATGGAAGCTGACCAAAGATTGTCTTAATTGGCCAATCTTGGTGCCAGAGAAGAGCTGCTCTTACTTCTGCAAATCATGAATAACAAATTCATTAGCTTATTATTATAGGTCAGCAATCTATGGTAAATATGGTCTATTTCCTGCTTTTCTTCTATCCCTTCCATTCATGCCTTATTCACGTTTTCTCTTTGTTCTGACTACTTGCTCGATTTAATCTCTTTTTTCCTTCTGCACCTTACTTTTTCCTTGTTTTTCTCCTTTGCCTTTCCCCCCCTTCTTTTATCTTCTTTCCCTGTTCTTCTGGGGTTGGAGAATGAAGGGTTGGTTGGTGGAGCTCTCCTCTATCTCTCTTCTAAAAGGAAATGCTTCTAATTGACCCAAACGCCTTTTTCTCCAAGTATCTACCATGTATCTTCCCAACACTAAAGCCATGATAGAAATTTATATTTGGTAATACAGTATATTCTCTTGCAAATATTCTGTTGTTTTAGTGTGCCGGATCATTTTCTATGATTCACTTGCAGAGTATGAGGTCTTTATTTTCATTTGTATTCCCATCAGTATCTATTACATAACCAATAATAAATTAATTAATTACTAAATTACATAACTCAATAAATTTTACTGACATTAACAATCACCCTCCAAATCAAAGCAGAAGCAGCTTTTAGCAAGGTGAAGGACAGACATTCCCATATTCCATACTCCTTCTAAGATCCAATGCAAGTCATTCCACTCCCTGAGTCTGTAGAATAATTCAATATCCCACTTACTTTAGGCTCTTGCTGGGAGGAAACATGAGGAAAAACATGATCTTTGGAATGAAAGTGATTCACAAATTTGGTACAAAAAACATTAACAGTATTATTCATTTTTTTAAAGTCCTGATTTAGACAATCTGATTTTTCCCCAACTTCCAATAATAAATTACACCACATAGTCCTCCAGTTGTGTAAAGGATTACCACCCATAAAGAGTTTGAGTTCTTTCTTAGGTCCAGAGAGTCTGTGGGAGTTCTAGCAAAGCAAAGAAATGAAGCATTAATGTTGGAAATTTTGATATTGTAAACATACCAAAGAAAGAAAACATTTCTTCCTTCTTTCCTTCCTTTTCTTCCTTCCTTCCTTTCCTCATTCCATCCTTCCTTTCCTTCTTTCTTTCTCTTCCTTTTTCCTCTTCCTCTCTTCCTTTCACTCTCTCTTTATCTCTCCTTTCTCTCTTCATTTCTCTCTGTCTTTCTTCCTCTTTCTTTCTCTCTGGCAGCAGGGGTTTTCCCATACTCTCTAAAGTCACATCAGGTAGACAATAACCCATTTCATCAGTCTCAAAAGGAAGACTCAATAGGAATTTTTTCTCCATTTTCTAACAGAAGCCTATTGAAATTAAGAATAGAACCCCAGATCTCTTGACTCCCTGCCTTGCCAAAAGACCCTGCTGCCTTTGTATTTGATATTGTAAACTGCTTTGTAATATAGTTTTAGTCAGTCTAAATAGAATTGATTCTAACAAAGAATTGGTAATAAAGCACATTTCAAAGGCTTTTTACTTTAAGTATTACATTTTTACAACTGTTTGGAAATTCATCAAAGGGAAAATATGAAATGTGAGGAGAAAAATTGATTGTATCTTGTAAATCAGTTGATGATCTAATATAAAAATTCCATATCACAGAACAATTGCCTGCAGTGATTCAAAAGGAAAAAGCTAAAAGTCTGATCTTTTCATTCTTAGCTCACTGGGAGAAAAAATGGAACACACAACAGCAGTGGTATTTAACATTGAAAACATATTCAACATCTGTTTAACCTCAATTGGAAGGGGATCCCCTTGGAACTACTTTTTATGCCTTTTAGATTGCTTCATATTATCTAGGGATGCCATTTCCACTATACATAACTACCCATTTAAAGTACCTAAAGGCTTTACAGTGGGATTCTGCTACAGATGAAATATAAGAAATTCAATAGATATAAAAACCTGGCTTAGCCTTCATTGCTATACTAATAGAGTACTGTTAGATGATTGTGGGTTAATAGAGCAAAGTATTTTTAGAAATTACTGGACCCTAAATAGATTCAGAAACAGCTAATATGAGGTTTAAGAATTCAAAAAATGGAAAGAAAAGAAAGTCACGCTTATAGAATTGTCATAACATGGAGCATTAGCAGACATTTAGACTTAGCACGATAGTTAGGCAATAATTCCCTTTGTGAACATCAGACTTGAGCTTTCTCAAATTGAAAGGAACGCTTAGGAAATGCCATTCCAAATGTAAGCAAAGTACATCTTCAAAGGTAAAAATGAATCCCATAAAGGAGTTGAGAAGCAACCATGGCTAAATAGATAAAAGGATGGCTTTGGAGTTGGGAAAATCTAGGTCAAAGTCATTAGCCTTTTAGCCTTGAGACCTTGCATAAGTCACACAACCTCACCTTGCCCTTAGCATGTTCTAAGATAATAAGTTATAGAAGTGTTTTAGGTGCCTCAGTGAAGGGAGTTTCCACCAGCAAGATCCCCTTTTCCTCCTACCCTCACACAAAAATCACAGATCTTAACACATACAGACACACACATACAACTTAAAACACTGATAAGATGTCGGCGTAATGGTTACCCGGTGCTACTTGAAACTGTGACTGGAGTAGGTAGCATGTTTTCATACTCTAAGAAATGTCACAAAGTCCATCTGTCTCAAAAACTAGCCCCCCACTGACTTCTTCATACATCTCAAATTCCCAACACCGATCAGTTCTTTGATTGAAGATTTTGTTTCCAGATAGCTCCAGTTAAAATGAATATATGTAAAAAGGGAGTCAGTGGCATGTCTCCAATGTTCAGCTGCTTTTGAGATCGCCTTGATTTGGGAGTTCCTCCCAACAGTATAGATTGCAACATAATCACACATGCCCTTATTGTGTAACTCATTCAGAAGCTCACCAGAGAGGTGTCATCCAATATGCTGAAGGCATTCCACATTTTGTGCTGATATCACAATGTCACCAGTAGCACATTCTGCCTGTCTTCTTTTCACTCCCCCACCCCATGTGGTCATTCAACCTTTTTTTCCCCATCATACATTTCCTTGATGACATCTTTCACTCCTCTTCTTTGTCTGAAATTCTTCATTGTTTAGAGGCTGCAGCCTGCTCACACATACACACACCTTTCCATTGTTCTCAGTGTGATATTGTTTTCGGTTCTTTAGAGCTTTCTCATGTCTCACTATCATATGTAACTAAGCTTCTAATTATTAATTCATTGACATAAATTCATTAAATTTTTCTTCATCAATATATTTTATTAGTTTATCAAGTGGGGGAAGTAGAGGAATATATCATCAGCAATGCAAGCTACTTTAAAAATATATTATTGCTTTCTCAAAGTTACCTTCCAGAGACCCATCCCCTATATTAAAACAAAGAATAGAGATATGAATTAGCTGTGGGATTTCATTGGCACAGGAAACTTCTGGATGAGGCTTAAAGTACAGTGAGGCTGAGAGAGAGAAAACTAGTCCAACAGTAGCAACCAACTCATAAAAAATGTCTGGCACCATATATATTATTCCACTCTTGGAATCCTCCATGTGTGCAAAAAAACAAGTTTGGGGGTCTTCTTGTAACTAGCTTAGCCATCAGCATTTTGCAGCATTGAGATTCAATTATTTTCGTTTTGTTTTTCTTTTCACTTCCATCGTTATTGTTGTGTGTATATGTATATATGTATTATATTTGTGTTGTATATGTATTGTATGTGTGTTATATATGTATTGTATATGTATTGTATACGTCTTGTATATGTATTGTATATGTATTTTATATGTATTATACGTGTATTATATATGTATTGTAGGTGTATTGTGTATGTATTACATATGTATTTCCTGTTTCTGCTGACTTTACTTCTCATCACTTTACATGCCCTTCCTTCACTATATTCAACTTTTTCATTATTCCCTACAGTACAGCCATATTACCTTCACATACTACAACTTGCTTAGATAGTCACCCCAAATGATCAATTTGTTTTAATTCATTGCTACTATAAAAAGGGTTGTTATAAATAGTATATATAGGGCCTTTCATTTTAGTATTTTGTTTATACTTATAATGTACTTCTTGTCTCCCCTGTTAGAATGTAAGGTCCTCATGACCAAGAAATGTTTCACTCAAGGTATTTGTACCCCCCAGAACCTAGCATAGTGCCTAGAACATATCATTTGGTAAATATTTGTAGCATAGTACCTAGTGCATATCAAGCATTTGGTAAATATTTGTTGATTTATTGATCTCTTTGAGGAAAATGACTAAAAGTGAGATCTCTTTGTCAAAGGAGACAGATATTTTAGTCCTTTCTTTTCATAATTTCAAATTATTTCCTAATTTTTTTTACCAATAAAGACAACCAACATTGCTTTAATGTGCCTATTTTCCTATGGCTTCTCCACTGACTTTTCCTATGTACAGTCATCTTTGCCAGTTTTCACTTTTTTTTTTGCATGTGAGATGAAATTTTAAAATTGTTTTGATTTTTAGTTCCTTCACTATTAGTGATTTGTCTTTTTATATGATTGTTAATAATTGCAATCCTAGAATTATTTCTTCAATATCTGTTGATCATTCATTTTGGTTTAATAAATTTCTTTTTCTTACTTATATATCTTATATATCAGACCATTAGCAGAAATATTTGATACCAATGTTTTCCCCAGCTGACAACTTCCCTCTTTATCCTCATTACATTATTTTTATATATATAAAAGTTTTCCAAATTCATGCAGTTGAAATTATCTATTTTATCTTTGTGATCACCTCTATCCTTTGTTTAGTGAAGAATTCATTCCCTAGTCACAACTGTGAAAAGTATCTGATCTGCATCTCATCTAATTGTTTTTATGGTAAAACCTTTAATATATGAAACATCTAGATGACACATTGATGTGAGTAGAGTAGGAGGACCTAAGTTTAAATCCCTCCTCAGACACTTCTAGATTGTGTAACCTTGGTGACAATCTCTCTCTGTCACTTTTCCTTATCTTTACAATGGGGATAATTATAGCACTTAACTCACAGGATTGTTATAAAGCTAAAAAGAGATAGTATTTTTAAGTGTTTTACAAAGCTTAAAGTGCTATATAAATGCTAGTTATTATTACTAGTGGTGTTGTTTAGGTAACATATTTGAACTTATTGTGACATATGGTGTAATATGTTGTTTTAGAGCTAATTTCTGCCAGACTATTTTTCAGTTTCCCAAAAATTATTGCCAATAGGCAATCTACTTTAGATCTTAAGAAGTAATTTTTATAGCCTCTATCATAAAAGAAGAATAAGTTCCCCAGTGGTTCCTTATCAGATCAACATAAGTTTAGTGTTTCAATTACTTACGTTAGTGACTTCATCCTTTGTTTTCGTGATACTTCTCCTAAAAAAAATGTATCACGAATATATCCTTTGATCCAACAATACCACTACTAGTTCTGTATCCTGAAGAAACCATAGAAAATGGAAAAGGTCCCACATGAAACAATAATATTTAAAGCAGCTCTTTTTGTGGTAACAAAGAATTAGAGATTGAGGGTATGCATGTTAATTGGGGAATGATTGAGCAAGTAGTAGTATATGAATGTAGTGGGATACTACTGTTCCATAAGAAATGGTGAACAGGAGGACTTCAGGAAAACCTGGAAAGACTTGCATGAACTGATGCTGAGTGGTGTGAACAGAACCAGGAGAACACTGTACCCAATAGCAGCAACATTTTATGATAACTGACTTTGTTAAACTTAATTCTTCTGAGCAATGAAAAGATCTAAAACAATTCCAGAACGCCCATGATGGAAAATGCCATCCACATCCAGAGAAAGAACTATGGAGTCTGGATATAGATCTAAGCATACTATTTTTTCTTTTTTCTTGTTTTTTTGTGTTTGTGTGTTTTCTTTCTCATGGTTTTTCCCTTCCATTCTGATTCTTCTTTATAACGTGATTAATGTGAAAAAGTTTGATATGATTGTGCATAAATAACATATCAGATTGCATGCCATCTTGGAAAGTGGGGAGTGGAGGGAAGTGGGGAAATTTTAGAACTCAAAATCTTAAAAAAGTGAATGCTGAAAACAATAACTAAATAAATATTTTTTTAAAAAATGTATCATGTAGCATATATTTATTTTCAATGTAAACTAGAAAGAATTTTGCTTTGAAGATATAGTACATCCTGTCAGGCAGCTGAAAATACAACCTAATTTATTTTTACTTCCTGTCATGCTATAATCCAAGAGTGAAAAGGATACTAAGTACAGAGCAGAGGACCTGGGATCTTATATTCATTCTCTTTCTGTGCAACCCTGGGGACTGTGAGGGTGTGTGTGTGTGTGTGTGTGTGTGTGTGTGTGTGTGTGTGTATTTGTATATGTGAAGTATCAAAACATTCAGGTTTATCTTCTGGGTAAAGATAAATAGATATGGATAGATAGATATAATAAATATATAAATATGGATAGACATGTAGATCCAAATTGATATAGATATGGATATCTGTCTCTCTATATATATGTATATAGATATAGATAGGTAGATATATCGAAAGAAAGAGACAGAGACAGAGAGTTTCATTTGTCTATTTGTCTTAGTAATCCTAGCACATAGTAAGTGCTTAATAAATATCCATTGCTGACAATCTATGTAAAATTGTCTGGTGTTATTTGCAATATCCATATTCTAGGTTACTTGCTATGTGTGTGAACTTGGATAACTCACTTAATCTTTCTTGATTACTGCTCTGTGATTCCATTATGCCTTCAGGGAAAGAATAATAGCACATTAGAATTACGTAATTTGGGACTTAGGGAGAATAGAAGGGTTAGCAGAAAAGTATATGGATTAAGCATTTAGCCTTTTACCTGTGATACCAATAGATACAACTAAGTATTTTAGCTTCTGGGCAACTAGGTGGTATCTCTGTACCACCTAGAGCATTGGGCTTGGAATCAGGAAGACCTGAGTTGAAATCCAGAATCAGACACTTAATAGCTGTTTGACCTTGACTCAGTTTCCTCATATGTAAAATGAGCTGGAAAAGAAAATGGCAAACCTCTCCAGTATCTTTGCCAAGAAAAACTCAAATAAAGTCATAAAGAGTTGGACATGACTGAACAACAACATTTTGGCTTCTCAGACATTCTCCTCTTTGATTGTGATCTACCTGTCTGACTTTATGTTTTAGTCTAGGAAACTCATGAATCTGTCAGAGATATTGTAAAAAGCCTTCTTGTACTGAATGAAAAATTGACTGAAGTGACATCTAAGACCCTAAGATCCTTTTAAACTCTTAGAATTTGTTTCTACACTTCCCTTACCCTGCCTAAGTCTGACCTTGGATTAATAATTTTTTTCTTTCCTCTGTTCCTAACATGATACTCCAATTCTGATATTATGTGAGTAGAATAGTCTCTTCCTATTTAAGTTTTCATGCATGCTTTGGGTTGGAATATACTCAAAACCACAACTCATAATTCCTAGATCATTTTGTTTTTACAATATTAACCTGAAGAGAGCTATTTTAAAGGAAAATATATTTAGTTAAAAGGCAAAAGAAGACAAATGATGAGGAAAATCATTGCCCCCTTCCACAGTTTTCTCCTCACTGAAGAGTGCACCTTCCCACAGATTCTCACATCATTGATTGAAAAGAGAATAAGAGTAGGGATAGCATATTAGAAAGGGATGTGTGAAAAAAAATATGTGTGTTCAAGGAATACACATTTATATGGGTTACAAATATATGAAACCCATGTACTTAGGGCATCTTTTTCTTCCAGGGTTGCATACAAGCTGGAACTCCTCTTGACTCCCATTCTATGACTTTGTATCCCCCACAAAACTACTGATGTCAGCTCTTCTTCAGATGCTATCATCAATATGTAGGCCTATAGAATGATGTACTGGGCTAGTAGTTTCTACTCTCTGTTGCCATTTGATAAGCTCTAAAGCTCAGCTACTGTTGATTCTAATCCTTATATTATATGTATAGCATAGTCTCTGCAGGCTCTCCTTTGTCACATTCTCGTCTATTGTGTCTTTGTAGACTCTTCCCCATGAAGAAAGGGGTCTAACTGTTCTTTTAGCTCATAGGCCCAAGGTCTAGCTCAACTCCTTATGATTCAATCTCAGGCCATACCACCTGGGGTGGGGGAAACAACCTTGAGGCATTAATTCGGTCTTTTTGAATACCTTAGCTATGATCTTGCTGTCACTCCCTAACCACAGTGTACATTATGATTTAGTGGTAGAAAACTCATTTCAAAATCTTTTTATTCCTATTACACCAATTTCTCTCCATGAAAATTTCACTCTAAAAGCAAGACTGTATAGCAAGATCAGTGACCTCAGTCACCTCTACCCTATTCCCCAAGCAGTAACAAAATCTCTTCCCTCCCTATATGAGTTTCAGACCTGCTTCCATAATTAAATGGGTCATCCTTTGTCCAGACTCCAAATATTAGGTGCTTATATTTTATTAATCTTTGCTATTTGCCTTATGTAATATTTTATTATCTCCACCCAGATACTAAATGAGGGGTGGTAGAGGTATGGGTAGATTATATCCTAGAGTTTGCACCCCAAGTCTGGAGGTTTTCCTTTTAATTTTATCTCCTCTGCCTGTCTATCTGTCTATCTCTCTACAAAAAATCCAGTGTATCCCTTACGTATCTAAGAAAAAAATACAAATTCCTCAGACTGGAAGTTAAGGTCTACCACAATCTAACTCCAACCTACCTTGCCATCCTTTTTTCAGAATATTGCCTTTTGTTATATTTTATGTTCCAGGCAAACTAGCTTGCCAGCTTTCCCTAAACTTACCATGTCTCTCACTTCTTTACAATTCTCCATATATACAGTACATTCACTCCTCAATTCTGCCTCTCAAAGCGTTTCATGATTCAGTTAAGACCCCATTTTCTCTATGAAGTTTTCCTTTCTCCTCTGCCCTACTATGGGCTTCTTTTCTCCTCAGATAACCTAGTCTAATCTGTAAGGGTCTTTCAAGCTCTCAAATTCTATAATATATTCTGCAATAGCAGATTAGAATTACATCATTCCTAAGTAAAATATAGATTGCCTGAATACAGGAACCATTTCATATTTTTTTTTAAAATATCTTTCTATATCCAGTGCCTAACACTGAGCCTTATACTGAGGAGGTGTTTAATATATGAGTGTTAAATGGAATTGAATTGGTATTCTGGTGTTATAAGGTATATAAATTCACTACCTTCCTATAAAGCACAAGTTACATAGGTATGGCAATAATTAACTCTGAGCTCATTCACATGCCCAGTTGACCCTTAAAAAAATATGATGTGAGGGAAACTCAGGGTACACTTGATGGACTGCATAGGTAAGTTACAATCGTACTGTCCCATTTTATTCAATTGTCATCAAAGAGCATTAAACAATCACTTCCAACTGGTTCCTTGATGTCATTGTCATTGCTGTTGTTAATCAGAAAGTATGATCCTTGATGCCACAAAAAAAGTTTATCTTTTTAAATCAGATCAATTAAACTGTCAAGAAAAGAGAAGGTAAAGTTCATGGAGATAAGAGTCTGATAGATAGCTTAAGCAATTGCTCAGCCATCAGTTTTTGTCCATAGGATGAAATACAGAGGAATGTGGAATCAAGTTATGCTTAAGAAGCTGTTCTGGCTAAAATCTTGCATGCTTTTTTTCTCTGATGTCAGGAAAAAAAATAAATAGATTATACTAGATGTTTCAAGTACCATTAAAAATAAATGATTCCACTTCTTCCTATTAAGTGAGTTGATTATTTGTAACCCAAGTCTGTTGATGTTTTTGTTGGACTTTAAGTCATTAAAAGAAAATTAATAGTTAGACAGCTGAGATCTGCTTTCATTCATAGGCAAGCAATTCATGCCAGTTGTCTGAAAAGCAAATGGAAATAAATGGATATGAATTGAGGAAGCCAGTAATATGAGCTCTACTTGCTTGCTGCCAAAAATGTATAGGGAAAAATTCTCATAAATATCTAAACTGAAAATAATATTTCATTAAGGAGGCAATGCATTAACATTGTCCCCTAGTAGCTGTCTTGGTTTTATTTGTTTGTTTTTTGTAGAGTTGGGGTGGGGAGAAGATTAATTTATTATGAAGAGTTATTGGCAAGATTCAAAGGTATTATATAGATTTTATTGAATCAAATCAATTTTTGTGCTGAGGTTTTGTGCTGAGTTCTGGGCTCCATGCTAATTAAATGGGCTGTGTGCAAAGAACAGTAACTAGTTTTCTCTGACAAAGATAATGACCTTTATATTGGAAAGGACAGAACAAAAAGGTTATTAGGGAATTGATACCTAAGATAAATAAGGAGATAATAAGAAAGCAGCTAGCTGGCCGTGATAAATTCATGTCATTAGGCCTGGATGAACTGCATCCTAGGGTACTGAGAAAACAGGTAGGTGTAGTTACTGAACCACAATCAGTGATATTTGAAAGATTGTGAGGATTGGAAAAGTAGCTACAAAATTGGGAAAGGGTAAGTGCCCAGATTTTCAGAAAATGGAAAAGAATGGAATCTCTATGCTATAGGAAAAAGGACTTGAATTTTCTGACAAAATTCTAGAATGCTCTTTTAAATACATGGTTATTGGTAAGACCTGGACCTGAGTTTCCCTCATACTGTATTTTTTTAAGGTCAACTGGGCATGTGAATGAGCTCAGAGTTAATTACTGCCAGACCTAGATGAAGAAATTTTTCTCTAACCATTCAGGTCAACAAATTCTTTGCAACTTATAGTCTTAAGGAGTTGCCTAGAGAACCAAGAGTTTCAATCATTTTTCTAGGTCACACAGTCAGAATATGTAAGAGTCAAGATACAAGCCCATATCTTCCTGACTTCAATTCCTGGCACCATACTGCATGCTGCAGTTAATGAGCACCTAGAAGAGGAATCAATGATCATGAGGAGACAACTTGATTCTTTAAAAAATAGATCATACTAAAGACTTCTGCCAAGATGACAGAGTGAGGAATGAAGTCTCCTAGAGTCCTCCCAAATTCCTCCCCAAACAACCTCAGAACAGCAACTCAGATAAAATTTTCGCATGGGGAAGCAGCTTAATAGCCCATTACATCTTGGGGAACCAACAGGAAAGGTCTGTCTCACTGGGGTGGGAGGAGACTGGTCTGGGAACAGAAGTGGCAGGACACTCCCTAGGGGTCCTGTAGCAAGACTCTAAATTCTGGGAAAAATCATGAGTGAGGTTCCACCCCCAGCACAAACCAGAAGCAAAACCAGAACCCAGAGATAAAAGAACAGTCTTTGCAGACCAGCAGCACAATGAGGCCCCAGGACCAGTGGAGGCCACCAGTGACAGCCTGCCCCTATTGCTGGCAGGTAGCAAAGCACCATCACCCCCTTGGAGCCAGCCAGCAGAAAGATGCCATCTTTGGAGAAAATCATCCCATCAGCAGCAAGACTCTACTTCTGGGACCAGGCAAAAGAACCCATATCTAGAGTAGGTCAGAAGCAGGGCAATGCCACCAGTACAAACCAGCAGGGAGATGCCCACCCCACTCCAATGCAAGTTGGGCCCCAAGGCTTAGTGAAAGCCAGCAGCTTTCACTAAGGGACAGAGCCCTGGTAAAAGAAGCTTGGGACAGAAACCTCTTCACTCCAGGAATAGAGTCCAACTGTAACATAAAAGTACAAAGTCTCAAAATCAGTAAAACAAATGAGCAAAAAAAGAAGAAAAAAAGATCCTGTCCATAGAAAACTAATATGGTTTTAAAAAAAAGAGTATTCAAGGCACAAACTTAGAAGACAAAAATATCAAAATGGCTATATATAATCCTTCAAAGAAAAAAATTAATTGGTTTCATTCCCAAAAAGAACTCATGGAAGAGCACAAAAAAGGATTTTTTTAAAGCAAATAAGAGAAATAGAAGAAAAATTGGGAAAAGAAATGAGTCATTTCAGAGAATAATGAAAAGATAATCAACAGTTTGATAAAGGAAGTACAAAAATAGAAAAAGAGACACAAAAATTCCCTGAAGAAAACAACTCTCTAAAAAGCAGAAATGGCAAACTAGAAAAGGAGGTAAAAAAGGTCACTGAAAAAATTATTCCTTAAAAATTAGAATTGGGTAAGAAAAAGAAAGTGATTCCATTAGACATTAAGAAATAATGATACAAAATCAAAAGAAAGGAAAAATAGGACAGAATGTAAAGTTTCTCATTTGAAAAGCAATTTTTCTTTCCTAGACTTAGGAGAGATAAGTTAAGAATTATTGGACTACCTGAAAGTCATGATCAAAAAAGAACTTGTATGTCATACTTCAAGAAATGATTATCAAGGAAAATTGCTCTGATATTCTAGAACCTAAAATAGAAATTTAAGGAATTCATCAATCACCTCCTGAAAGAGATCCCAAAATCAAAACTTCCAGGAATATTATAATCAAATTCCAGAGCTCCTAGGTCAAAGAGAAAATATTGAAAACAGCCAGGAAGAAACATTTCAGATATCATGAAACCACTGTCAGGGTTACACAGTATTTGGCAGCTTCTAAATTAAAGAACCAAAGGAACAGGGATATGATATCCTGGAAGGCAAAGGAGCTAGGATTACAACCAAGAATCAGCTACACAGGAGCTGCTAGGTGGCGCAATGTGTAAGAGCACAGGTCTCAGAGTTGGGATGACCAGAAATCGGATCTGGCCTCAGAAAATGAGCACCTGCACATAAATATTGACTGTCCGTGTAACCTTGAGCAAGTTACTTAACCCCAATTGCTTAAAAAAAAAAAAAAAGAATCAGCTACTCAGCGCAAAACTGAGTATGATCCTTGAGGGCATGGAGGGTGGGGGAGGGGAAGAAGGAAATGGACATTTAACTAGAGGATTTTCAAGCATTCTTAATTAAAATACCAGAGCTGAATGGAAAATTTGATTTTCAAATGAAAGATTCAAGAGAAGCATAAAAAAGTAAAAAGAAAAGAAAAAACAAAAGAGAATCAATTAGGTTAAACTGTTTATATTCCTACATGGGAAGATGATACTTGTAAATCTTAAAAACTTTATCACTATTAGGGCAATTAGAAAAAGTATACATAGAAGGTATGGGTTTGAGTTGACTATAATTGGATGATATGATAAAAAAAACAATTAAGTGATGAGAAAGATTTCACTGGGAGAAGAGGGAAGGGAGAGATAGAATGGATAAATTATCTTACGTAAAAGTGACAAAATGAGTTATCACAATGGAGGCAATTATGTGTGTGTATAGGGGTGGGGGAGTTGTCAGACAACACTTGAGCCTTAATCTCCACTATATTCACTCAAAGAAGGAATAATATGTACACTCAGCTGGATATAGAAATCTGTCTTACCCTATTAAGAAGTGAAAAAGAACAGGGATGGGGCTTTTGTGGGGGGTGGGGGGGCATCACAAAAGGGAAGGTGGATTGGGAGAGGTGTGTTCCAAAGTAAAACATTTATGAAAAGGGACATTGTGAAAGGTAAGAGAGAGAGAAGTTTAAACAAGAAAAAACAGGATGGAGGGAAATACAGAGTTATAACTGTAAATGGGAATTGGATGAACTCATCCATAAAATGGAAGAGGAAAACAGAATGAATTAAAAACCAGAATATACTGTTTAAAAAAATGCATTTGAAGCACAGAGAGACATACATACAGTAAAGGTAAGGAGCTGGAGCAGAATCTATCATGCTTCAGCTTAGCAAGAAAAAAAAGCAAGGGTAGCAATCATGATCTCAGACAAGGCAAAAGCAAAATTAGACCTAATTAAAAGAGAAAAGAAAGTGAGTTGTATCTTGCTAAAAGGGATCATAGATAATGAAGAAATATCAATTAACATAAACATAAATAAACCAAATGGAATAAAATCTAAATTTTTAAAGGAGAGGTCAAATGAATTACAGGAGGAAACAGACAGTAAAACTATACAAATGGGGAACCTTAACTTTCCCCTCTAAGAACTAGATAAATCTAATTTTAAAAAAATAAAAAAGTTAAAGGTGTGTATAGAGTCTTAGAAAATTTGGGTATGATAGACTCTGGAGAAAACTGAATGGGAATAAAAAGGAATATACCTTTCTTTTTAGTGGTATATAGCACCCATACAAAAATTTTGATCATGTATTAGGGGATGAAAAACACAACCAAATACAAAAAAGAAGAAATATTATATGCATTTTTTTTCAGATCATAATGCAATAAATCTTATATTCAATGTAGTGGATAGATGAAAAATTAATTGGAAACTAAATAATCTAATCCTAAAGAATGAGTTGGGAGGTGGAGCCAAGATGGCAGAGTAGAAACAGCACTTCCACAGTGCTCCAGCCCACACCACTTCAAAATCATGTAAAACAGGGACTCTGAACAACCTCTGGAGCTCCAGGACCCACAGAACAACACAGAGAAGCTAACCTCCCACTGAGGACAGCTCAGCAGCCTGGCAGGGACCAGGCAGCAAAGTATGCTGGGAGCTGACAGTGCAGTGCTCTGGGAGCTGAGCCCAGGACCCCATGAATCGGAGGTTTTAGCCCCAGGACGGCCAGTCCAGCAGCCAGCTGGAGAGACCCCAGAACACCAGCAGCTGTGGCTTTTCCAGAATTTCCAACACAAAGTGAGAGGTTAGTGCCCTGTGGACTTTGGGACCAGTATTTGGGAGCACATAAGCTTCTTCCCCTGGGGGCTAGAAGATGCTGAGGAGCCACAGCACAGCAGCCATTTTGGAGCTTCAGTTGCAGCTTCAGCTCCTGGCTTATGAACTGTAGGGGAATCTGGCTATCAGTCCTGCGGTGGGGAGGAGGGGGGTAATCATTCTTGCTTTAACCTCCCTGGATCTGGATTGTGGTCTGGGGTGGAGGTCTTGGGGTGTGTTTCCAGCTTGCCAGAGTGTATGGGGACTTCAGGGAGGGCAACCAAATAATACCTCCAGAAGTTAGGAAGACCCCAACGTTTGGGATGGAATCTCCCCTGTCTGGTGGCAGAGTCCTACTGTGGCAACAAGCCTAAAAGTCAACTAATTAAGTGGAAACATGCCGAGGCAAAGGAAACAAAATAAACAGAAAAAATCAACATTAGACTCATATTTGGGGGGCAAAGAGGATTGAAGCATGGAACAGGAGGACTGTGAAGTCAGAAATCCTGCACCAAAAGCCCCAAATGAAAATACAAGCAGATTACAGGCCATAGAGGACCTTAAGAAGGATTTTAAAAACCAAATAAGAGAAATGGAGGAACAATTGGGAAGAGAAATGAGAAGGATGCAGGAAAAGTATGAAATGAGAGTCAACAGCCTGACTGAGGAAAATAACATCTCAAAAAATAGACTAAGTCAAGTGGCAAAAGAGGCTCAAAAAGGAAATGAGGAGAAGAATGCCTTAAAAAGCCAAATTTACCAGATAGAAAAAGAATCTCAAAAGCTCACTGAGGAGATTCATTCCTTCAGAGTTAAACTGGAGCAAATGTAAGCTAGTGACTTTATGAGAAATCAATATGCTGTTAAACAGATCAAAGCAATTGAAAGAATAGAAGGCAATGTGAAATATCTCATGGGAAAAACCACTGACCTGGAAAATAGATCCAGGAGAGATAATTTAAAAATTATTGGACTACCTGAAAGCCATGATCAAAGAAAGAATCTAGAAATCATCCTTCAAGAAATTCTCAAGGAAAACTGCCCTGATGTTTTAGACCAGGAGGGCAAAATAGAGGTTGAAAGAATCCAGAGATCACCTCCCGAAAAAGATCCCAAAAAGAAAACTCCTAGGAATATTATAGCCAGGTTTCAGAATTCCCAGATCAAGGAGAAAATACTCCAAGCAGCCAGGAAGAAACAATTTCAATATTGTGGAAACACAATCAGAATAGCACAGGACCCGGCAGCATCTACAATGAGCGATTGAAGGCATGGAATATGATATTCCACAGGGCAAAGGACCTGGGATTAAAACCAAGAATTACGTACCCAGCAAAACTGAGTATCTTGTTTCAGGAGAAAATATGGTCATTCAGTGTAATAAAGGATTTTCAAGCGTTCTTGAGGAAAAAACCAGAGTTGAATAGAAAATTTGACATTCAGACACAGGGAAAAGAAATCAAAAGGAACTTATTAAAGTTGAACTATTTACATTCCTACATGGAAAAGCAATAATTGTGACTGATGAAACCTTTCTCAGTATGAAAATAATTGAAGAAGGGTATATGGGCATATGAATACATATTTGAATGTGTGTATATATGTTTACAGGTATACATGGATAGAGGGCACAGGTTGAACTTAGTGGGAAGAGATGATACTTAAGGGGTGAACTTAAGAGGTGAGAGAGGAATGTGGCAAGAGGAGATGAGGAGAGACAGGGGTGGGGGTAAACTCTCTCATGTAGAAGAGGCAAAGGGAAGTAGCTGTAGGGGAGGGGAAGAACAGGAAGGCAAAAAGGCAAAACCATATTCTCATTGAGTTTGGCTCAAGGAGAGAATGACATACATACTAAATGGGATATCTCACCCTGCAGAAGAGTAGGGGGGAGGGGGATGAGAAGGGAGAGGATGGAGGGGAGGGTATGCTGGGGGGAAGGGAGGTTTGAGGCACCCACTTTTGAAGAGGGACAAGATCAAAGTAGGGAATGGACCAGGTGGGGGGTGGGATGGGTGGGAGGGAAATATAGTCAGTCTTTTACAACATATCTACTATTGTAATCTTTTGCATAGCTATAGATGTACAACATATACAGAATTGATTATCTTCCCTGCAGGAGTGGATGACAAGGGACAAATTTAATGGATCTGGGATTCGAAGTTTTAAAATTAAATGTTTCAAATAAAAAAAAAAGAATGAGTTGGTCAAAGAACAAATCAGAGAAACACTGAATTCCATTAAAAATGATAACAATGAGATAGCATACCAAAATTTATGGGATACAGGTATAACAGTACTTATGGGAAAATGTATATCTCTAAACTCTTACATAGACAAAACAGAAAAAGAACAGATCTATTAATCAAGCTTGCAACTAAAAAAATCTCAAAAAAGAACAAATTAAAAATCCCAAACTACACACCAAATTGGAAATCCTGAAATTCAAATAATATTATCAAATAATAAAATTGAAAGTAAGAAAACTATTGAACTAGTAAATGAAATCAGAAGCTGGTTTTACGTAAAAACCAATAAAATAGATAAACTATTGGTTAATTTGATTTTAAAAAGAGGAAAGGAGAAAGCTAGATAACCAATATCAAAAATTTAAGTGGTGAATTCACCACCAATGAAGAAGAAATGAAAACAATAATTAGGAACTATTTTTCCTAATTATATGCCAATAAATCTGACCATTGAAGCAACAAGAATAGTTACAGAAATATAAATTACCTAGATTAATAGAAGAAGAAATAGAATCCTTAAATAACCCCTTCTTAGAAAAGAAATTGAACAAGCCATTAATGAAGTCCCTGAGAAAAAAAAATCCCTAGGACCAGATGGATTCACAAGTGAATTCTACCAAACATATAAAGAATAATTAATCCCAATACAGAGGGAAAATAAGTGAAGGAGTTCTACTAAATTCTTTTTATGACACAAATATGGTGTTAATACTTACATCAAGAAGAGCAAAAACAGAAAGAGACAGTGATAGACCAATTTCTTTAATGAATATTGAGGAAATCTTAAAAAATAAAATACTAGCAAGGAGATTACAGCAATATATCATAAGGATCGTAAGCTATGACCAGATGGGATTTATACCAGGAATGGTTCAATATTAGGAAAATTATCAGCCTAATTGACCATATCAATAATAAAACTGGCAGAAATCATGTGATTATCTCAATAGATAGAGAAAACCGTTTGACAAAATACAACACCCATTCCTATTGAAAACACTAGAGAGCATTGAAATAAATGGAGTTTTCCTTAAAATTATAAGCAGTATCTATCTAAAATCATCAGCAAGCATTTATATAATAGGACAAGCTAGAAGCCTTCCTAGTAAGATCAGGAAAAAAGAAAAGATGTCCAGGGCAGCTGGGTGGCACAGTGAATAGAGCACCAGCCCTGGAGTTAGGAGGACCTCAGTTCAAATCTGGCCTCAGACACTTGGAACACTTACTAGCCATGTGACTTTGGGCAAGTCACTTAACCCCAATTGCCTTCCAAAAAGGAAAAAAAAAGATGTCCTTTATTCAATATTATACTAGAGATGCTACTTCTAGCAATAAGAGAAGAAAATTAATTTGAAGGAATTAAAATAAATAATGAGGAAACAAAACTATCACTCTTTGTACATCATATGATGATATACTTAGAGAATACTAGAGAATCACTGAAAACATTAGTTGAACTAATTAATAACTTTAGCAAAGGTGTAGTATACAAAATAAACCTACATAAATCATCAGCATTAATATATATATTACCAATAAAGCTCAACAGCAAGGGATAGAAAGAGAAATTCCATTTAAAGAATAATAGACAATATGAAATACTTGGAAATCTACCTGCCAAGACAAACCCAGAAATATATGAACACAATTATAAAACATTTCTGCAATATTTAGTTGCAAATTTAGCTACATGAACACAATTACAATACAAAATAAATTCTGATCTGAACAATTGGAAAAGATATGAATTGCTTATGTTTAGCTGAACCAACATAATAAAAATGACAATTCTTCCTAAATTAATCAACTTATTCAGTACCATACCAATCAAACTACAAAAAAATCATTTTATTGACCTAGAAAAAATAAGTTCATCTGGAAGAATAAAAGGTCAAGAATAGCAAAGAAATTAATGATAAAAAACATGAAGGAAGGTGACCTAACCATACCAAATGTCAAAGTATATTATAAAGTGGTAATCATCAAAAATAACCTGGCACTGGCTAAGAAATAGAGTGGCGGATCAGTGGGAAATCTGGAACACTGGTTGGTTAATTGTTCTCTTTTGTTCTTGAAGAGGAGCAAAATGATATAACTATGTGAGAGTCAAGGTACAGTGTGTCTGACTCTAGCTTATCAGGTTTATATAAGCACAGAAGGCTCTACCACAGGTTAGGCACAGATAGTCCACATGAACATTTGGAGTGGAGATGTCTCTACATTTTCATACCTAAACTTTCTTTTGAGCTACTGCAGTTTTGTTTTGCTCATAGAGCACAGTGTCTTCCTTGATGCTATGCTGGGCAGTCCTTTGTCAGTTCCTTTAGAGAAACCTTGAGAGTGTCCTTGTATTGCTTCTTCTGGCCTCCATGTGAGGACTTATCCTATGTTAGTTCTCTATAAAATAGTCTTTTAGGCACCTGCACGTTTGGCATTTGAACAACACAGGCAGTCCATCAAAGCTGCACTCTGCAGTTGAGTTTGAATGCTTTGTAATTTATCTAGAGAAAGGATCTCAGTGTCTGATACTTTATCTTGTCTTGTGATCTTCAGGATCTTCCTAAGACTGTTCAAATGCAAAAGATTCAGTTTCATGGCATGTCACTGGCATACTGCTCAAGTTTCACAGGCATGCAACAATGAGGTCAGATAATGGCTCTTTATACCTTCAGTTTGGTAGGCAGTCTAATACCTCTTCTCACCATCACTTTCCTCTGGAGTCTCCCAAACACTGAGCTAGCTCTGGCAATGTGTGCATCAACCTCATCATCTATGAATACATTCCTAGAAAGAATATTGCCAAAGTCAGTAGACTTATTCACAGCATTCAGAATTTCTCCATGGGCTGTGAACAACGGCTCTGTGTTTGAATGGTGTGGTCTTGGCTGGTGGAGAACCTCTGTTTTCTTGGTATCGTCAGAACAAAAAAAAGCACAAGTAGCAGAGAATTGTTCAATACTTTGCTGTGTCACAGTCTCAGAGTATCTTTCATTGCACAATCATATGAGAACAAAAAAATCATATACCAACTCTCCCTCCATTTTAGTCTTGGCTCATAGCCTTTTAGAGTTAAATAATTTACCTTCAGTGCAGTAGCTGACCTTGATGCCTACTGCACTATTGGTGGAGTTGTGAACCAATCCAACCATTCTGGAGAGCAATTTAGAACAATGCACAAAGGACTATCAAACTGTGCATACCTTTTGATGTAGCAACATCACTACTAGGAGGACTTATTTGTAAAAAAAATATTTATAGCAGCTCTTTTTGTTGTGGCTAAGAATTGGAAATTGAGGGGATGCCCATCAATTGGGGAATGACTAAACAACTTGTATATGATTGGGATGGAATATGATTGTGCTATAACAATTAAAAATCAAGATGGTTTCAGAAAAATCTAGAAAGACTTAGAAGAACTGATACAAAGTGGAATAAGCAGAAACAAGAGACCATTGTACACAGTAACAGCAATATTATATGATGAAAAATTGTGAATGACATAGTTATTCTCAGCAATACAATGATCTAAGACAAGCCCAAGGGACTCATGATTAAAAATGTCATCCATTACCAGAGGAAGAATGAATGCTATCTGAATATACACTGAAGCATATTATTTTTCACCTTTTTTGTTTTGTTTAAATTTTCCCCAAAAAATGGCTAATGTGGAAATGGTTTACATGATTATATATGCAGTACTTATATCAGATTGCTTACTGTCTCAAGGAGGGAGTGGGGAGAGAGGAAGGGAAATAATTTGGAACTCAAAACTTAAAAATGAATGTTAAATATTTTACATGTAATTGGGGTAAAATAAAACATTCAAAAAAGAACAAATTATACCTAGACTAATCTTCCGTCCATTTTGGACAATTTAATTAAACTGTTAGATCAAAAGTATGCTCCGGATAATTTCCCAAGAGTTTAGCCACATATTTGGTAAAGTATCACCTGTTATGTTAATGGAAAAGACAGAGGAAGGTACATTAGATTATAATACAAATTGATGGATTTAGAAGTGATTGACTATCCAAACCAAAGAGTAAGTCATCAATAATTTGGTCTAAATTTGGAAGGAGTTACATATTGGAATGCTCCAAGATATGTGCTCACCCTCTTTTATTTAATATTTTTATTAACATCAGATAAAAATAATTTATGAAATGACAGAACAACACAAAGTTGAAGGAGATAGATAGGAAAACTATTGTATGACACAGTTAAGATCCAAAATGATGCTGACAGGCTAGAACGTTGGACCAAACAGAATCAAATGAAATGTAAAAGGGATAAACATAAAATCTATCCTTGGATTCAAAATGATCAATTTCATTTATAAGAGATGAGAAAGGCATGTAATGGCTCAGTGCTGCTCTGAATTATCTCTTGACTAAGTATTCTTGGTGACATGAATGATTCCAGGGCATACCACAGAGTTTTAGGCCGATTTCAAGCAGGTAGATGTTTTAGCAAAGTATGAAATTATCTGAGATTAGCCTAACTTTATATGTGCTCAACTCCATGAATAAGCACAGAAATTAGTAATCCAGTTTTCAGTTAAGGAATTGTCAGAGAATGCCAAGGTTTTTTTAAAGCCTGTCTTCTGAGAATATATTTCCTCTTAGCATTGTACAAATCTAATTCTGTGCTTGATTAACAGAGATGATGGTAACCTATCCTGTATCCCCTTCCTCCAATCCGACCCTCTTCCAGGGCTCCTTCTTTCTATGCAAAGCACTGTCCTTCTCCCAATCGGGCAGGTTGACAACATAGATGTCATCTTTATCTTTATCTTCACCTTTCACCTCAAAGCAGTTGCCAAGGTTATGTAAATCCTACCACCATGAAGTCATACCTGTCTTTCCTTTATTCCTCAGTCACATGGCCACTATCATTATAATCAATTGCCTAGACTAGTGTAATATACTTGTAATTGATTTCTCTGCCTCAGGTTTCCCTCTTCTCTATCTATTCTTCACATAGATAATAAAATTATATAAGGCACAAATCTCACTGTCACTCTCCTGTTGAAAGATCTTCTTTGGCTCCCTATAGACTCCAGAATAAAACAAAAATGTACTAGTCTAGTATTTAATACCTTCCCAACCTTGCTCCAGCTTGCCTTTCTTTCCTCACTTCTATTATATTACTACTATCCACACACTATATTCCAGTCAAATTGGACTAGCAGCTGCTGCTTTAAGTTCACATACCATTTTCTCTACCTTTACTTGTGGGCACTCCTTCCTCATTTCCCCCTTTCAGATTCTCTGTGTTCCTTTACACATCAAAGCTGGTATCATATCTTCTGGAAAGGCTTACCTGACCTCCCCTACCAGTGGTTACTTTCTCTCTCCTCTTAAATATTCCTAGAGTGCTTTCCCACTTATCTCCTTCAGAACAATGCAAACTTCTTAAGGAGCTTTCCTTAAGTTCCCTTATGGACAATCTTTTCTAGTTTTCTTTGTATATACCAAATGTCACTTTAATGAGA
This sequence comes from Gymnobelideus leadbeateri, assembly GCA_011680675.1. Classification (NCBI taxonomy): domain Eukaryota; kingdom Metazoa; phylum Chordata; class Mammalia; order Diprotodontia; family Petauridae; genus Gymnobelideus; species Gymnobelideus leadbeateri. The sequence goes on along the minus strand of WOXC01008148.1, from coordinate 152,619 downwards.
TCATAGAAACATTTGAGCTCTCCAGTACTTTGAATAGTGCCTTGTATGTATTGGTGACCTAATGAAATTTGTCTTTCCTATTTGAAGAAGACCAATGACATCATGGGGTGATTCCTTGACTTTCATGAAAATTGGATTTAAGTGAGACAGACTTGCATGTACTTGTCAGCCTCATTATTCCTGAGTCATGGAAGTCCAGTGGCAAGACAAAAGTCAGGATGACTGACAATGGTCCAGGATGCAGTGAATGACCTTGGCATCTTTAATGTCTGACCAAGCTCTAAGCCCTCTACAGAGCCTGCTTTAGCCTCTTTCATGGCTAACAAATTGTTCTTATCTACCCTTTCCACCATGGGAAGTGTTCACATGTTTGGGGCAGACATTACATTAAACTTAGTGATAAGTTTGAGGCCCATCAGTTACCCTTAGCCTTCTTTAGTCAATCTGCCAAGACAGTTTACTGGTGTTGCCACTGCATATACTATAGCTTTTTTGAGCCACAGTTGAGAGGTGGATGACCATTCAACACCAAAAGTAGATGAACAGCCCTGAGAAGTGTTTGGCAAGCCCTCACACCAGAAATGCTAGTCCTCCCTTAACACCCCATACCCTCCATTAATTACTAGTTAATTATTGTTGAATTGGATAGAATTTGTTGAAATTTCACAGAAAGCCCAGCAAATGAAAGTCAATATTTTCTGAGTTCAAAAGAGAAATGGAAGTTTTAATTTACAGACAATAATCCCCTAAGAATTGCTACTGCCTAACATAATTAATTTTTATACTATATTCCTGTATCTGTCTCATACCTTTGCAATGCAATGGTCTTCTGATCATCAGTATACAAGTTCTTCAGGAAGGAGCTGGCTTCCAACAACAATAACAACAACAACAACACAAAAAAGGTCAAATACTAGCTTTCATTTGTAAATCCTAGAATAATTGGTTTCTATCATGTACTCTGTCTCTAGATACAAGAAACTTGCCATCTTTACAAATCTAGGGATATGACTATTTTCAGCATGTTAGAAAGACAATGGAAAGATACTCAAAGGTTGATTTGGGGACTTTTTTTTAACTTGCAAAAAAAAATGAGAGGGGTGGGACTGAAAGTGACAAAATGTACTGAGATCCAGTTGTAGCTAAAAAGCAACAGCCTAATCTCTGCACTTCTTTCTATTTCCTGAAAAATACTTTACACAGCGAGGTGGTAGGTGGAAGAATGCTCTATTAAATGGGGAAGATCTTTATAGTCTTAATCTGCAAGGAAAACATGAGGTGAGAAAGTATGGAAAACCTTTGATCCAGTAACACTGGCTTCTTGGCTTTTCCAAGAACAGCATACCATCTCAAAGCTGGAGCATTTATTCTGTCTCTCACCCATGCTTGGAATATTTTCCTTCCTCCTCTCCACCTCCTGGCTTTCCTGGTTTCTTTCAAGTACCAACTAAAATCAAATCCTCTACAGGAAGTCTTTCCCAACCCTTCTTAGTTGTGGAGTCTTCCCTCTCTTAATTATGCTCTATTTAACCTGCACATAGTTTTCTTTTACATATGTATTTGCTTATTGTCTCCTTCATTAGATTGTGAGCTCCTTGAAGGCAAGGAATGTCTAGTCTCTTTTTGTATCCCTAGTGTTTTGTACTTGGCACAGAGTAGGTACTTAATAAATCTTATTTACTGACTGAGCAATTGAAATATAATAAACTGTATCTATAAAGGTAGTCGTCATACCAGTCTATTAAAGTAACAATAAATAGCCTCTGGGTGTCTCTCTAGTCAGATTTGGTATCAGCTTCTTAGAGTTGGAATTATAGGAAACTGTGACTTTAAAGGTACTTTCAATAACAATCTTTCCAAAATCAAAGAAAAAACAGTGGAATGAGCCCTGGACTTGAGTTCATGAAGACCTGATTTCAAACCCTGCTTTAGACACTTACTAGTTGTGTGACCATGGGCAAATTACTTGACCTCCAAAGGCCTCAGTTTCTTCACCTGTAAAATAGCACTTGGTGATATCAAAGATCCTTTCTAGATCTAAATCTGTGATCCTATGAATAATAACATCCAGTGGAATGTCTGTACCAGCAGGAATCCTAGATTTAAGTTGCATAGTACTTCATGTTTTTCAAATGTCATTCTTATTAATTCAAATTAGCTGAAAATCGTTGCTTTGAAATGACACTTTACCCCCCCCCCCCCAGCCCTGTAGGATGAACTATGAGAGCTCTGTTGAAGTTTACAAATAGAAGAATTTGTGATTTTTTTTTTCTTTTGGAATCTACCAAGTAGGCAAAGAGAATCACAGCCATTACTATGACTCCAAGTCAATTCATTGTCTCCCATGTCTGTGGATTTCTACATTGTCCCTATGCTATTAAGCATACAAACCTTAAAATACCTTATAAACGATTGTTTCCTATCTAATTATTGTTCCCTATCCAATTGTAAGTGTCTTCGTCTTCACAGATTTCCCTCAAGTTCTCTTCCTGGTTCGATTCTTTGACCCTTCAAATCCTACCTTGTATTAGAATTATTACTTGTATACCTGTAATAAGAAGAAACTCGGGGGCAGAGCCAAGATGGCAGAGTAGAAACAGCTCATCCAAGCCACTCTGCCCCCAGATTCCCCCCAAACGATGTAAAAGGGGACTCTGAACAACTTCTGGAGCCCCAGCACCCACAGAACGACACAGAGAAGCTAAACTCCCGCTGAGGACAGCCCAGCAGCCCTTCAGGAAGGACCAGCGCAGTGGTCTGGGACCTGGCAGCGTGCAGAGCGCAGAGTGCAGAGCGCAGGAGCCGAGCCGAGTCAAGCCCAGGTCCGCATGAGCCAAGGTTTTAGCCCCAGGGCAGCAGGGCCAGCAGCCAGCTGGAGGAACCCCAGAACACCAGGAGCTGTGGCGACTCCAGAATTATCAACATAGACTTGCCTAGGACAAAGTAAGAGGTTAGTGTCCTATGGACTTTGGGACTGGTATTAGGGAATGCGTCAGCTCCCTCCCCTGGGGGCTAGAAGCCACTGAGGACAAACGCGATTTTGTAGTTTTCAGAGGCAGATCCCGCTCCCAGCCTGCAAATTTGTAGGGAGATCCAGCGATCAGTCTTGGGGGGTAATCGCTCTTGCTTTAACCTCCTTGGATCTGGATTGTGATCTAGGGTAGAAGTCGTGGGTGGGTTTACAGCTTGCCAGAAACGGAAGTTGCCCCCCACACGTTCGGGACGAAAATTCCTCTATCTGGCCTTAAAGCCATAGTGTGGCAACAAGCCCAAAAGTCAAGTAATTAAGTGGCAACATGCCAAGGCAAAGGAAACAGAAAAATGCAACCCTAGACTCCTATTTTGGGGGCATAGAGCGGGAAAAGGACTGTGAGGTCAGAAGTCCTGCTCCAAAAGCCCCAGGGGAAAACATGAGCGGGTTGCAGGCCATAGAGGACCTTAAGAAGGACTTTAAAAATCAAATAAGAGAAGTGGAGGAAAAATTGGAAAGAGAAATGAGAAGGATGCAGGAAAAGTATGAAATGAGGGTCAACAGCCTGACTGAGGAAAACAACACCTTAAAAAATAGACTAACTCAAATGGCAAAGGAGGCCCAAAAGGGCAATGAGGAGAAGAATGCCTTAAAAAGTCGAATTTGCCAGATGGAAAAAGAATCTCAAAAGTTCACTGAGGAGATTCATTCCTTCAGAGTTAGACTGGAGCAAATGGAAGCTAATGACTTTATGAGAAATCAAGATGCTGTTAAGCAGATCCAAACAAATGAAAGATTAGAAGGCAATGTGAAATATCTCATGGGAAAAACCACTGACCTGGAAAATAGATCCAGGAGAGACAATTTAAAAATTATTGGACTACCTGAAAGCCATGATCAAAGAAAGAACCTAGAAATCACCCTTCAGGAAATTCTCAAGGAAAATTGCCCTGATGTTTTAGATCCAGAGGGCAAAATAGAGGTTGAAAGAATCCACAGATCACCTCCTGAAAAAGATCCCAAAAAGAAAACTCCCAGGAATATTATAGCCAGGTTCCAGAATCCCCAGACCAAGGAGAAAATACTACAAGCAGCCAGGAAGAAACAATTTCAATATTGTGGAAACACAATCAGAATAGCACAGGACCTGGCAGCTTCTACACTGAGGGCTCGAAGGGCATGGAATATGATATTCCAGAGGGCAAAAGAACTGGGAATGAACCCAAGGGTCACCTACCCAGCAAAACTGAGTATTTTGTTTCAGGGGAAAATATGGTCATTCAGTGGAATAGAGGACTTTCAAGCATTCTTGAGGAAAAAACCAGAATTGAATAGAAAATTTGACATCCAGACACAAGAAGGAAGAGATGCCTGAGAAGGCAATCAGGGAAAAGAAATCAAAAGGAACTTATCAAAGTTGAACTATTTACATTCCTATATGGAAAAGCAATAACTGTGACTGATGATATCTTTCTCACTATGAAAATAATGGAAGAAGGGTGTGTGGTCATATGAATACATATGTGAATGTGTGTGTATATGGTTACAGTTATATATGGATAGAGGGCATAAGTTGATTTTGTTGGGAAGGGAGAATACTCAAGGGATGAAATTATGAGGTGAGAGAGGAAAGTGGAAGAGGAGATGGGGAGAGACAGGGTAGTGTAAACTATCCTATGCAGAAGAAGCAAGGGGAAGTGGTTGCAAAAGAGGGAGAGAATAAGGAAGGCTAAAAAGGCAAAACCACATTCACATTGAATTTGGTTCAGGGAGAAAATGACATACAAACTAAATGGGATATCCCAACCTGCAGCAGGATAGGGGGAAGGGGGATGGGAGGAGGGATGATGGATGGGAGGGCATCCTTGGGGTGAGGGGAGGTTGGAAGTACCCACTATAGAAGAGGGACAGGATCATGTAGGGAATGGACCAGGTGGGGGGTGGGATGAGTGGGAGGGAATTATAAGCAGCCTTGTACAATATATCTACTATGATAATGTTTTGCATAGCTAGACATGTACAACATATACTGAATTACTTATCTCCTAAGAGGGAATGGGTGACAAGGGAGGAAGGAAATGGATCTGAAATTTGAGGTCGTAACATTAAATGTTTCAAATATATATAAATACTATTATTAATACTCTTTTGCTTGTAATAGGGAGATAAGATGTGCAGGCATTGGGATGCAAAGACTCACCTTCCTCTAATGGAAAAGTCGATGGGGGTATGGGAGAAGGTATGGGAGAGAGCAGATTGGAGGAAGCGATATCTTGTGAGATTACTATTCTGGGAGGTTGGGTAGGGGAATAATGGGGGGAAAATGATTGTAACTCAAAATCTGGTGGAAATGAATGATGTAAAACAGAAGTTAATAAAGCATTTGTTTAAAAAAATAAAAGTAAAAAAAAAATAAGAAGAAACTCTTGTAGACTTAAGTTTCTAAGGACAGAGGGTGTTTTTTAAAAATTTGTATCCCAAGACTTTAAAAGAGAAACTTGATGGTAAAGAAGCTTCTTATTTTAGGTTTTCTTGCTGCACTGACCTCATGTTATGTTTTTGTTATTGTAAAAGGTCTAATGTATGATTTATTTCTGGTCATCCCTCCACAGTTGCACTAAAAAAAAAATGTTGGTGAACTTTTATTCTATGAATACCATTACACCAACTCACGTGAAAATTACAAACGTTTCCAACCTAAAGGATTGAGGTATAAATTGATTGCTAAGAAAGATAAAGGGAAATGATTATTCCTAGCTTATTAAGTTTTATTGTCCTTAACTTTCATTGTGTCATGAATGCCTTTGGCAGTCTGATGAAGCCTAAAGATCCTTTCTCAGAATTATATTTTTACCTATATTAAAACAAAAAATGATAAATTTCAATTAGAGATTAGTGAAAATAAAGATTTTTTCCCCCATTCAAGTGTGTGAACTCTATAAAATCTATCTAAAGACACCAGGTTAAGAATCTCTGATTTTTGTATCCTGATAAAAGAATGTAGACTGGGAATAGAAAAATTATTGGTTTTTGTATTTTAAAGCATGCTTCCTGTTCTATTAAATATTCATTACCCAACCTTAGTGAGTCATTTCCCTTCCTTGAGCCTTAATTTCCTCATCTGTTTATAAGGGGAATTGGACTACACAACCTCTTTGATTATTCTCAAATTTTAAAAAATGTTCATACTATATTCTCTCTCTCTCTCTCTCTCTCTCTCTCTCTCTCTCTCTCTCTCTCTCTCTCTCTCTGTCTCTCTCTCTCTGTCTCTCTCCCTCTCTCTCTTCTCTCTCTCTCTGTCTCTCTCTTTCTCCCTCCCCCCTCCCTTGCTCCCTCCTTCCCTTATCCTAAGATGGAGAGCTGGCATCAAAGGCAGGAAGTCAAGTCCTGCCTTTGACCCTCACTGGCTTGTGACACTGGGTAAATGCTCTCATTGTTCTAATACTACCATCTATACAATGTTTTAAGTTTTGCAAGGTCCCTCACAAAGACTAAGTCATATTATTCTCACAATAACTTGAGAGGTAGGTGCTATAATTATCCCTGTTCATATATGGGATAACTGAAGCAGGGATAATGTGATTTGCCCAGCATCACAGAGCTCACACATGTCTGAAGCTGAATTTGAATCCAGACTTTACTGACTCAAAGTCCAGCACTTTAACTGGGCATTTTTGCTAGCTATCTCCCATCCAGGGAATGCTCTCTCTCCTTATGTTTGTCTCCTAGCTTCCCTAGTTTCCTTCAAGTCCCAGCTAAAATCCAAACTTCTGTAAGAACCCTTTCCTAATTCTTTTTTTTTCTAATGCCTTGCTTCTCTTTATTAATTCCCATTTATCCTGTGTATGGCTTGTTTGTATAACATAATTTGCCCATTGTCTCCCGCATTAGAAAGTCATCCCCTCAAAAGCAGAGACTGTCTTTTGTCTTTCTTTCTATCCCCAGCACTTAGTATATGCCTGGTACATAGTCAGCCCTAAATAAATGTTTATTAACTGACTGACTAATTGACTCTCTGAGACTCTAAGTTATAGGGAATATGCCTATTTTAATTAGTGAGAGAAGTCTTTCATATACAAGTTCCCCACACCATTAAAATCACAAGTTCAGTATCTATGTTGTCAATATTCTGGGAAATTCTGAGAAATATATAGAAATCCTTAGCATTATAGTATCATTAGGGAGAGAAAATACATGCGTATTAGACAGTAATATGCAATATGCCAGTGTATAAAAAGAGTCGATGTAAAAGAAATACAGATTGTGGGCAGTATGGGAGTTCAGAGAACACAGTAAAGCATGTAAGTTGGAGTGGTCTATTGCAAAGGAAAGAATGCTGGGTTTGGAGTCAGAAGACCTGGGGTCAAATTCATGTTCTGACACTTATTACCTGTGACTCAGAACTGGTTATCTTACTTCTCTAGGTCCCATCCCCTCATCTGTAATGGGAGCTGGAATAGACGATGTAGATTTCTTATGCTACGAAGGCTATGGTCATAAAACTTTGTGGAAAAGGTAAGACAAGTTGAATTGTGCAATGGCCAATTTTGATACTCAGTTCTTCTCAGCAATGCAATGATCTAAAACAATTCCAAAAGACTCATGATGGAAAATGCTGTCCACATCCACAGAAAGAACTATTGAGTATGAATGAAGATGGAAACAGACTATTTGTCCTCTCTTTTTTTTCTTTATCCTGATTTTTCCCTTTGGTTCTGGTTCTTCTTCACAACATGAATGATGTGGAAATGTGCTTAATATTATCAGACATGTATAGCCTATATCAGATTGCTTACCATCTTGGGGATGGGGAAGGGAAAGGAAGAGGAAAATTTTATATTCAAAATCTTATAAAGCTGAATATTGAAAACTAAAAATTATTTAAAAAAAACTTAAGTTGAACCATGAATGTTGAAATGTATTTATGTAGGTTGAGAGAAGGGGATAGGACATAAAGGTTGGGAGAATACTGTGTGAAAAATCACAGAGGCAAGAATGAACACAGATCCATTGTTTGAGTTAGGGAGTAATTGGAAATTAGGTTGAATACAGTAAGGTAGGGCCAAATTATGAAAGGTTTTAAATTCCATGTCAAGACATGTTTATTTAACTCAGCAAAAATCTGAGTATGACCTTAATACTTAGAACTTTTGCTAGGCAATGCAAAAGAAGTACTATGGAGATTTTATCCTTGCCTTTAAAGAGCTTTTGCTTTTAATAATAATGATTCGTTTTACTTATCACCTTAAGGTTTACAAAGCACTTTCCTCTCATCAACCCTGTCAAGTAGATGAAACAAGTATTAGTCTCCACTTTACAAATGAGGAGACAACTTCAGAGAGTCTGAAATTACTTTTTTAAATGTGAATGCCTGCCTTTGGAGGCCTGATGGGCTCTTCAGAGATACAGATGATCTGTGAATAATTTTTCCCCCATAGGCTGTTGAGAGTTCTTAGGAAAGGAACATGTAGGCTAGCTTTGAATTTGGTTTTTGCCCTTAAAATAGAAGACTGGTTAGAGGAGTGTGAATGGAAGGGTATTTCCCTTTTAATTGGAGCCTTTTTCCCCCTTTCAAATCAACTCATTTCCCACATTTTCCCAAATATAGTAAGTTGAAAATAGCCTAATTTGGCTTAAATACGAGGGGAAAAATATTAACAAGTTGAGCCTTTCAAAAATGAAATCAAGCTCCTTGACAAGTAGTCAGTTCTCCATCACAGAAGGTCTTCCAGGAAAATGGATTACCACTTTTTAGAGATATCATTGAAGAGATCCCTGCTAAATATCATTGAGAGATCCCTGATCTCTCACTTCCTACTTGGGAGTGATTTGGACAAGGCAGCTTCTGAGGGCCCTTATAGGTTTTACTTTCTCTGATGTGTCTATACTAGTGATGGAGTTCATTCATTCTGAATATTGTCTGGTATATTTTCATCTGTATAGCCTCTCCAGTTTCTCTTTGTTATTGGTTTGGATAAATGGATTTATTTGCTGTCTTCTCTGTGTGCTCTTTTTGGAACTGGCGCTTGATGAGAAACAAATCAAGCCTTGGATATATAATTTGGGGCACTCCATGCTCATGATGGGATAGCTATATGGAACTCAGCATGAACCTAAAAAAGTTATTTCCCATAGGTTAATAATATTTGGAAGGGGAGAGGGAAGAAACAGATATAATTTTTACCCAGTGACTGCTCTCTGAAAAGTGCAAAGCAGGCACCATCATGACTCCAATATCCTGTCTTCGTACTAGCAGGAATCAAAGTCTCCTCTGGAAAGGGGCATGCAAAAATAATCTAAAGATATATTTTCATGCTTCCTATGAACCACATCTAGACAGAAACAGGTGGATACACATAACATTACACATAAATACATACCCAACATGTAGATTCGAAGGAACTTCAAAGTAAAAGGTCAGAGAGAAAAAAGCCTTCTAAGTGAATCTGGTCTTAAGAGGATGAAGTATATAATTTCAATGACAAAATTTTAATGGAACAATTTATTTTTGAAAATGTATTATGCATAAGAAAACTCATGTGATCCTTTACCCTGATACTTATGTGAAGTACATGTATTTAAGAAATGTACATTTGAAAAAAAAAATTGAAAAAAGAAAATGTATGTTGACTGTTTGCAGAGGTGAGGGACCAGGGATTCCAAATATTGTGTACATTATTATATTCTACTGATATGTTGACTAATTTTGCTGAATTGCTTCTTTCTTTTTTTCTTCTTTCCTTCAAAGGAGTATGTTATATTCTAAAATGAAACTAAAGTAAGTAGAAGTGACTCAAGAGCACTCTGAGCACCAGCACACCTGTCACATAAATTAATAAATAAATGAATGAATGAATGAATGAATATTTGGTGAATGAATGAATCAATGAAGTGCTCTGCAACTTACTATCTATGTGATCTTGTACAATTCATATAAACTCTCTGGGTGTCTGTTTCCTCAACTGTAGAATGAAGGGGCTAGACTAAATGATTTTAAATGCTCCTTCTAGCTCTAAATCTATGATCCTGTGAGATAGTCAAATCTTTAGTTATATAATCCTTTCTTTTGTAAGCCAAGTAATTTGGGAATTCATGGGGATAGAAGAGATTATTTTTCTGATACTTGGTGAGAAATCTCTTGATTAAAATGAGGCATTGACTATACTGGACAAGCATTTTTCTTTATAGCACCAATGAAAACAAAAATCTATTTTATAAGAAAGTAGAATCTAGCAGACCAGTATCACACATATATTCAAGGAATTAAAATAATTTCCTATAGCCCAGCACATTGATAAATCACTTAGTTCCCATAATAGCCCTGCTCAATATATTGTAAAACTAATTGCTAATCATTGGAAAGTAATGAGAAATGGTGGTTTATATTTTAATCCCTAACACTACAACATCTAGCTGAATTTGACTTTGATGTGTTGGCTGCGTCAACACTGCTGTAGTGGAAAGAAAGATGTTTCCATAAATAATATTACAAAGCACACAAAATGAGACTGATGCAGGGATGGAGTAGAAACCAAGTGCCAAATGTAGTTGTTTTCTGCTAACTCTATATATGCATAGTAACTCATCATTTTGTGAAGGTTACATTGTAGAAAGGGTGGCCTGGCAGGTGAGGGATTTCTTTCCCTGAAGATCTTTAAGTCCCTTACTAAATAATTGGGAATAATTTCCATAGAGGAATAGCTGGTCTCAAAATCCAGGGCCAGTATAAGCATAGCTTTCCTCACCCATCCCTAAGAGAAAGTCAAAGAGGTTTTTGTAGATGTATAGAAGGAAGGAAAGAGGAGAAAAAGTAGATTTTTTTCCTATCCTTCCAAGGCTAAGAAGGATCGTTCTTAGTCTCTGCTAGATGAGATGGCCAAAGATAAGTTTCATTTTGTTTTGTTTTGTTTTGAATTCCTACTAAGATGGAAATGGTATAATGGGGAGCACTGGAATAAGGGACAGGTCACTGGAGGCAAGTCAAACCCAGACCCGCATGGAGATAGCAAAGCTGGGAGCACTAGAGAATAAAACATTTTGCAAACAGTGTAAGTGGGAACAGGAGCAAGAGAAGCAGACACTCCCTAGACAGGCTTCCCTTTTTTGAAGTGACTGAAGTTTTCAAGCCTGTGCCATCATATAGAACTAGGGCACATCAGTGTCCCTCCCTTTTGGCACTAAAGTTTTGAAGGAGCTAATTTCCATTGCTTCTTTGGAGGGGAAAGAATGACACTGTACTAAGACTGCTCTTCACTTCCCACCTGGCTGAACACAGCTTACACTTCTTTGGCTTTGCCATCATACCCACACCAGGTACCTCCCACTCTCCCCTCCCCCCTAACCCTTTGGCTCTCTTTTATGGGCTTTCTTCCCACATTGGATTATAAGCTTCCTGAGCGTAAGGATCTTCTTTCTTGTTCAAATTTATATCCACAGCATTTAGCACAGTGCCAGGAACATAGTAGGTACTTAATAAATGTCTATTGAAATGATTGTACTTATTCAGAAATATGTGCTAATACTAATATTGTTTTGCTATTTGTTTCTGATTAAATCTTTTATGGTCTCAATAATGCTTTTTTGTGACTGAATTACTAACCCTGAAAAAATACCTGATGTTCCTAGTTTTCTCAAATTGGGATTTGGGGGGGGGGGGAGGGAGAAGGGGAAGGATTAACCAAGATAGAGAAATTATCATTCAGTATCCCTGTAATTTGAACCTAAGTCTGTGTAGTGGCACCAAGCAGCACAGCTGGTCTCAGAAGAGAGGGCACTGACATGGGCAGTAAGAAAGGCCTTTGCTCATTAGAATCTAGAACTAATTGTCCTCAACACATTGCTACCTGTATAATCCCAATTGGACTATTGTTCCATAGGGAAGTCTTGCAGAACCAAAGGGTAGCATTGTTTGGAACTATCAGCTTTCTGGAAGTACAGGAGAAAGTATCTACACAGAAGGAGCACAATATTTTAAGGATCTCTATTATTCTTCCCAACCTCTGTGGGGCTTTAATGGGAATGGGAATCTGAAGATCTTCCCTGCCCCTAGGCCCTTTGATAGGCTTAAGTGAATTTGAGGACCTTTCCTGATTTGAAAATATACTCTGACCCCTAAGAGGCTGCATGTGGTCACATGGAGCCTGTGGTGGGTGGCTTGTTTTTCAGGAACATCCACACCTTGTTTCTTTATGATTGGGCAGTGGGTCAAGAGGGTTGTGACATTCTCTGACCCAGGAGAAGGCTATATTTACCCTGTTGTGAGGTTTTGTTTTGGGGCTCACTCATGGGAAGAGTTGTGTGATTTGGCCAGATGAGACTCTGGGCAGCCTTTGAGCCCCTTGACTTTGCAAGCCCAAATGTTGGTGCTTCCCTCTCTGGTAACTGACTGAGTATGGATGGAAGCAGCTGGAAGCCTTTCTGCTGATCTGTTTGTCTGTATATTTTGTCTGCTTGTAACTTCTTTTCGCATTTTTCTCTGAAGTTTAGGGTGTTGACTTTTTCCCCTGAACTAGGTAAATGATAAATTTTGATTAAACTAAGATTGTTAACGCTTTTTGAGTTGCTTTCCTTTAGAAAAGCAGATCAAAGAACCCGTGCTATCAGCCATCCTGGGTATGCTAAGGTGCTTGCTGCTACAGGGGCCTCCAGGAAGATCTTAGCTGCAGGATCAGGGCACACTAAATGGGTACAGGGAAATTCTACCTGACCCATGATAAGGATCATTAACAATACAGGTAGTGTAGTCATCTCCACTGTAACCTTCCTGTTCGAGATGCTCTTCATGCTTATATTTACCTCTTCACAGCTACAAACTGATTGGGGGTTCTAAAGAATTACTGATAAGAACGAAATGCCTTAGATCCAGGACTTGGTCTTTCTGGGAGCTAAGGGGTGGATGTGAAGCCTGGGATATCTATTTTTCATGCTTTCAAATTCACAGTCATTCCTTCCTGGGGCTGGTACATTGTTTTAGCTTGATTTTCTTAGATTTTCTTCCCTTATTCAGCGTCACCTATGTCTGGCTTCTGAGGCAGTTAGGTGGCAGTGGCTGAGTTATGTCCTGGGTTAGATCTGAGTTTAAATCCTTTCTCAGACACTTACTGAAAGTGTTTGTCCTTCATTTTGAAGAGGACACATGGCATCACGGAAATAATGACATGACCTGCAGTTGATTTTGATTTGAGTGAGGGAGGGCTGTGCAAGGTAACCAGCCTAACTTTCTCCTCCAGAGCCATCTAGATCCAGTGACCAGATATTTATTCATCAGGATGACTGGAGATGACCCAGGATGCAATGGGAGACCCTGGCCCTTTTAGGTTAAGGCCTTTTCAGGTACTCACTTAGAATGAGGTAATGCCTATTCAATAAATAGGCCTCTCTTTGACTCTTCCCCTCAGGATTGCTTTTCCAAAGAGTAACAGCTACCATTGACATTCAGTCTAAGCCTGGAGGATCCAAAATACTGACATTAAGTGGAGCTTGGGCAGGGACCTATTGTGGTCCAATGTATGAGCTTCAGAGTGAACTGGGTTTCAGGTTTTGTGAAAGAAATGAAAAAGGAAGGAAGGAAGGAAGAAAGGAAGGAAGGAAGGAAGGAAGGAAGGAAGGAAGGAAGGAAGGAAGGAAGGAAGGAAGGAAGGAAGGAAAGAATGTAACCAGTAAAGCCCAAATTAAGTGGGCAGCTTCTGGCCATCAAATGTAACTTCCTTTGGAGAGGAGAGGGAGAGGGAGAGGACCAGCTGAGTTACCCAACTAACTGCCATCTCCATCCACTCACAGGTTCTGTTTGTCCATTTTTGAAGAGGATCATGGCATCAGGGAAATGATGACATGACTTGCAGTTGACTTTGATTTGAGTGAGGGAGGGCTGTGCAAGGTGACCAGCCACACTTTCTCCTCCAGCGTCACCTGGATCCAATGACATCAGGATGACTGGAGATGACCCAGGATGCAATGGGAGACCCTGGCCCTTTTAGATTAAGGCCTTTTCAGGTACTCACTTAAGAGTGAGGCAATACTCATTCCATGAATAGGCTTCTTTAAAAAGTGAGTGAAGTGCTGGCCCTTTAACATAAGACTCTGAAGTCCCTTGTTCTTGTAACCTCGGTTTCCTCATCTATCAAATGAGGATCATCTCATTTGACTAACACAGTTGCTGTGAGATCAAATGAGATAATATTTATAGCACTTTGCAAACCTTAAATGCTATTTGTTCTTCTTATTATTATCAACATTATCATAATCATTATTACATCCCTGAGACCTTAAATTTCCTGGGACCTGCGCTCAACGCCCCCATTTGCTCTTTAACTTTTGCATATGCAGTCAGAAACCACAGACTGCTTACTACCAAGGAATTCTCTCTTGGTCCCTTATTATTTCTTTTAAAATGTATCTAAATATGTCCTTAAAATATAACAAGTTTGACTTTCCTTTTCTTTTTGCAAGTGACAAGTTAATTAGTAGACTTAAAATTCTGCTAACATCCACACCTATATTTCTGTTTATTGAGTAGTGTTTCCCTGCATATAAATAAACTTAAAAAAAAACAGAGATTGGGACAAATTCTCGATCATTAAAATAGAATGTTCTTGTTACTTCCACCCCATATACTGAAAGCATCTGATATTTTACCATTAGATCTGTTTGTATTGGTATGGAAACAGGTAAATCAATTGAACTCATTTCTCCATCCCCATCCAACCCATATAAAATTATGTTACTGTTAAGAAGCATGATAATATCAGCAGTAGAAGCTGACATTTCTATATGGCTTCACATACATTATCTCATTTGTCCTCACTTCATATGAATGAAAGACCTCAGAGTTTCAGGGCTAGATAGCAAGATTATTCTGAGACAGTTGCTTCTTTGTTGCAACTAGCTAAATAAAATAGCAGTTCGTAAATATATGTTTGCTTTCCTTAAGCCCACCACTGAATTATTTCTTTATCCCCCCAGGGCTGAAAAATGCATCATTACCAATTAACTCATATTCCTGGTTAAACATTCCAAGCCAAACTACTGCTCATTAGAAGAGTTTATGGAGATATTATAAATGACCTCATGAATTTTTCATTTCAGTGAGATCTAATTCTGGATAGTGTGGCTACAAGGACTTGATTTTAAATGAGAGACCCAAAGGCCAAAACAATGTTTCCAATGGTTGCTTTCTGTCTTTTACCAACAGTCCCATTAAACCCCCTTTTACCCAAGTAAGCAAATAAAAATGTATTGAGAGTTCACTATGTATAGAGCATTAGGGGGAAATTCATCTCAACAAATCAAATTCAGTTAACACACATTAAGCTCTTGTTAGGTGCAAGGAATAGTTTACTCCTTGAGAGTGAAGATGGTTTCATTTCTTATTTTTGTAGCCCCAGAACCTAGCCTACCATATTTTAGGTGCTTACTGGCAGTTAAAGTAGTGGCTTCTTCAAGTCTCAGCAAAAGTCCCACCTCCTATTAGAAGCCTTTCCATGTTATCTTTTGTTTTAGTGCCTTCACAATGTGATTATCTCAAATTTATCCACTACATTTTTTAAGTTTTATTGATGTGTTTTTGTTTCTATATTACAAGCATTTACAGATTACTCAAGAAGTCTCTGGTAATGATGCAAAACAATTATGCAAAACTAAGAATACAGAAGAGTCTTTGGAAATGTCTGTAACTTTCCACAACTGTGATACCTCTCCCAATCTTTCCATTTTAATTATTTTTAATGAACAGAGATCTATTTTCTCTTCTTCTCTAACCCCTTCACCTCACTAAAAAAAAGAAAGAAAAAAGACTTCTTTATAGCATAGATACATAATCAGGCAAAACAAATTTGTGTATGTTCATGTGTCATACATACATACATATGTCTAAATCCATCATCTCTCTGTCAGGAGGTGAATCGTATGTTTCATCACTGCTCCTTCAGCATCATGAAGTGTCATTTTAGTGATCATAGTTCTTACAGCTTACAAAGTTTTTATCTTTGGTGTTATTATATGAATTGTTTTCCTGGTTCTGCTCATTTTAATCTTCCTTGGAGTATAAAGTCATCAAAATTGTTCACCTGTATAGTATTGCTGTTATAATACAAATATTTCTGTTTCTACTAACTTCAGTCTGTATCAGTTAATATATCAATCTTTCCAAGTCTCCTTGAAATCATCAATTTGTTCATTTCTTATAGTACAATAGTCTTACATCACATTTATATACTATAACTTATTCAGTCATTCTTCAATTGATGAGCATCTATTTTGTTTCCAATCTTATGCCATGACAAAATGAGCTGCTTTAGGTATTATTCTATATATAAATCCTTTCCTACTTTTTTTGATCACTTTTAAATCACTAACAGAGTTATATCTGGGTCAAAGAATATGTACTATTAAGTAACTTGTTTTGTGTATCGCTCCAAATTGTTTTCCAAAATGGTTGTATTCTTACACATTTGAATAAGTTCCTTATCTTAGAAATGAAACTTTTATCAGAGAAACTTTTGGTAAAGATTTTTTTTGCAGTTAAATGGTTCACTTTTAATCTTAGTTTTATTGAATTTGTTTGTCCAAAAACTTTCTTTTAAGTGATCTTTTACATCTAGATCATATATCATTTGGACCTTATCTTGCAATAAAGTGTGAGTTTGGGACATAATTCTAATTGCTTTCATATTGCTATTTAATTTTCTCAACTGTTTAGGATCTTTGTGTTTATTGAATATGAGGGCACTGGAAAGATTTGTTTCTGTATGTTGTATAGCAAATCTGTTCCACTTATTGATCTCTTTTTTTAACCAGTACAGAATTGTTTTGAGTATTACTACTTTGTAGCATAGTTTGAGATTTGATGTGACTAACCACTCCTTATTCCTTTCTTTTCCTTATTTTCATTCAGATTCTTCATATTTGCTTCCATATGATTTTCATTATTTTTTTCTAGGACTATAAAACAATCCTGCATCAGATCGGTATGATGTTGAATAAGTAAATTAGTTAAGGCAATATTATCATTTTAATAGCAACTAAAATTTTCCAATTGTTTAAGCTGTTTTTATTTCTGTAAAGAGTGGTTTATAGTTGTACTTGTAGAGTTTATATGTGTATCTTGGTAAGTAGACTCACAAATATGTTATACATTCTATTGTTCTTTTCAATGGATTTCTTTTCCTTCTGGGTTTTATTGGCATTATGTAGAAATGCTGGTGGTTATTGTAGTTTTTTTTAATCCTGTAATATGCTAGAATAATTATTTTAATTACCTTCAGTTGACTTGTTAGTATCCTTTCAGTATGCCATCATATCATTTGTAAAATGTGATAATTAGGTTTTTTACCCTTGCGTATTCCCTCCGTTAGCCAACTTTTAAAATACTACATAGAGCTGGTGTCAAATAAAAGTTGAGACTATGGACATACTTGTTTCAGTTATGATTTTATTGGAACATATTTTAGTTTATCTCCATTATATGCAATGGTAGCTCTTGGATTTAGATATATTCTGTTAATTATTTTGCGGAAAGCTCCCTTTTTCCTCAATGTTTTCTAAAAATTTAACAAAAAATGGTATTATATTTTGTCAAAATACTTTTTCTGCATCAATTGTAATACTACAATATTTAGAGTTTTGTGAATAATTTAGTTAATTAAATTTATATTTTCCTAATATCAAATTGATCCTGCATTCTTGGTATGAATCTAACTTGATAATAGCATACAATCTTTATGATATGTTGTTTTAGCCTCTTTGTCAATATTTTACTTAAGAGTTTTGCATCAATATTCATTAGGGATGTTGCTTATTCTGTTTTGATTCCCTCTGGCTTATATATCAAATCCATATTGGTATAATAGAAAGAATTTGACACTATCTCTTCTTTTTCTATTTTTGCAGAGTTTATGAACTTTTGCAATTAATTTGTGAATCTATTTGGTCATGGAGTATTTTATAATGAAATTTCATTTATGGATTATTAAGTTCCTTACTCTGATTGGGTTGTTTAAATTCCCTATTTCTTTTTTCATTAATTTAAGAATTTTTATTTTTGTAACGATTCATTTATTTCATTTAAGTTGTAAGTTTTATTGGAGAATATTTGAGGAAGGTTATTTCAATAATTTCCTTTATTAGATCTCAATTTGTTATGAATTCTCCTTTTTCGCTTTTGATAAAAGTAATTTGGCTTTGCTTTTTCTTCTATTTAATACATTTTGACTGTTGGCTTATCTGTTTCTTTTTTGTTTTTAGATTGTTCCTAGTTTTATTGCCTTTTTGTTTTGAATTTTCTTAATCTTTTATTTGATTTTAAGGATTTATATATTGGTGTTTGAGTTTTTAAAATTTGCTGATGTTCTAATATGTCTAGTTGCATTCCTTATTCAGTGATATTGTTTTTTCTCTTTTTTGTTAATAAAAATATTTAGAGACATTTTCCTCCAAGGAATACTTTGGTTCCATCCAAAACCTTTTTGGTACATTGTTTCTGTGTTTTAATTATCTTTAAGGAAATCATTTACTTTTTCTATGATTTGTTCACTAACTCAGCAATTCCTTAGAATTAAGATTTTGTGCTGTAGTTAATTTTTAATACTTTTTTCAGTAGCCTTTTGCTATTTTATTGCATTGTGGTCAGTAAAGGATGCATATCATTTTCTGCTTCTTTTCCATGTATTTGTGAGTTTTTATGTCCAGCAATATAATTTTTGTAAAGGTGACATATACATCTGGAAATATGTATATTCTTTTCTATCTCCATTCATTAATTGTCAGAGTCCATCATATCTAATTTTTCTAAAATTTTATTCATGTCCTTAAATTCTTTCTTATATAACTTTGATTTTCTTTAGGAGTAAATTGAAGGCACACACTATAAGGGTTATATTGTCTTTTTCTTGTAATTAATTTACTTTTTTTCTTTAGGTATTTAGAAGCTATGCCAATTTAGTACATACAAGTTAAGTAAAGAAACCAATTCATTGTCTACGTTACCTTTCAGCAAAATGAAGTTGCACCTTTATTTCTTTTAAGTCTTTTTTTGTTGCTGTTGCTTTGTCTGAAATAATTGATACACCTGATTTTCTGTGTTCATATAAGACATAATCGATTTTTATCCAAACTCATATTTTTATCTTTGTGTGAACCTTTAAGCTTCAAATGTATTTGTTGTTAACAAAATAGCATTGTATTTTGCTTTCTAATTCATTCTGATAACCTCTAGCATCTTATGGTTAAGTTCATCCCATTCATATTCAAAGCTATTTATTTCTCTCTAACCTTATGTCTCATATATTTTCTTCTCTCTACTCCTTATTTTCTGTTTATATCAAGTTGTTATAATTTCTTTTTTCTCCTTTTCATCTTCTCTTCACTCTCTCCTCTTCAAGCTTAGGGTTTGTTCCCTTTATGACTAATTCTTCCCTACATCTCCTTTCTCAATTTCCTGCTCCTATCTTTATCCTTGCTGAGTTAAATGCATTCCTACACTAAGCTCTCTCTATGTGTAGGGGTATGTTTTGCTTTCTTTTGAGCAGGTCAGATAAAAGTGAAGTTCAATGTTTGTACATTGTCTTCCCCATTAAATTATGAGCTCCTTGACAGGAGGGACAGTGTGGGTTTTGTACCTTTCTTTGTGTCCCCAGTGCTTAATGCAGTGCCTGGCACATAGTAGGTTTTAAAGATATGCTTGTTGTCTTCACTTTTAAAAATATAATTTAATAAATAATCTAGAAGGGATGGGATGCATTGTCTCTGCCTGCAGTGAAAGATGTGGATTAGCAGAGAAAAAAGACAGGAAGAACTCTCCAAATACTGACCATGCCCAGTAATTAGAAAAAGATAAGCAACTGAGGATGACAAGACACATAAACAGTCCTGTAAGTGCATCATGTGTGTTAATATGCAAAATGAGCTAAAGCTAGTAATAAAGCTAAGAACAACACAGAAGACTCTTTAGGCATGTTAGTTGCAAAGAAGGGTCCAAAAAGGAACAAGTACTGCTGATCAAGGTATGAGAGGATGATGACAATGGAAAAAGACAGGGTTGAATTACTCAACTATTTTTTTTTTTTGCTTCTGTTTTATATTACTAGTACAATGATCTTTGGAATAAAAAAAAATAAAAACAGAATACAAATGGTTGGTAGGGAATAGAAACCATGGTAAGTGATGAAACACTAAGAAAGTACTTAAATGTCTTCAATAAATTCATATCACCAAGACCAGATAAATGATATCCAGATTCTGAAAGACAGGATTGTTGATGTGTTTATGGAAAATTTTGGAGGATTGTGTGTGATATCATGGTACAATAGAAAAGCACTAAAATTGTAATTATAAGAGCTGAATTCTGATTTTATTTCTTCTATTTGCTACCTGTGGCTGACACTTAACTTCTCTTGGCCGAGGTTTCCTTATCTGTAAAAAGAGGAAGTAGGGCTAGATAACCTTTAGGTCCATTTTGGCTCTAAATCTATTATTTAATTACTGGAGAAAGGCAAATGTTTATTCTATTTTCAAAATAGGGTCAACTTATCAAACAGTAAACATATGTGCCTTACTTCTGTCCCTGGTGTAATGGTGATGGGAACCTGAAGATCTTCCCTGTCCCTTGGCCCCTTGGTAGGCTTAAGGGAAACTGAGAATCTTCCCTGATTTGAAAATATACTCTGCACCCTAATAGGCTGAATGTGGTCACATGGAGCCTGTGGTGGGAGGCTTGTTTTTCAGGAATATCCACACCTTGTTACTTTGTGATTGGGCTGTGGATCATGAGGGTTTTGATGTTCTCTGACCCTGGAGAAGGTTATATATACCTTGATGTGAGGTTTTGCTTTGGGGCTCACTTTAGGAAGAGTTGTATGATTTGGCCAGATGAGACTCTGGGTAGCCGTTGAGCTCCCCTGGCTTTGAAAACCCAGATAGATGTTTGTATTTCCCTCTCTGGTAGCTAACTAGGTATGGATGTAATGGTCAGACAGCTAGAAGCCCTCTCTTCTGGTTTGTTTCTCTGTCTGTATTTTTTGTCTGCTTGTAACTTCTTTTTGTATTCTCTGAAGTTCAGAGTGCTAACTTTTCCCCCTGAACTAGGTAAATGATACATGTTTGATTGAAGTAAGATTGTTGACCCATTTTGAGTTGCTTTCCTATAGCAAAGCAGATCTAAGAATCTATGCTAGTCATCCTGGGTATGCTAGGGTGATTGCTGCTTTATCTAGCCATAGTTTCCAGTATTTAGAAAAACAAATAGTATTCAAGCCTCATCAAGACCAAATACCACACTAATCCTAATTCTTTTTTTTTCCACAAAAGAAATTGGTTGATTGGTAGAAGAATGCAGTACATTTGAGTTTCTACAAAGCATTTGACAAAATTTCTCTTGTTCTTTTTGGGCATAAAATAGAGAAATTTGGGCTAAAAGACAGTGCATTTATTATCTTCTGGAATCTCCCAAATTACCAAACTCAAAGAATAACATTAATCTATTAATTTCACCTTGGAAGGAGGTATGGGGTTTCATGGGAATTTATAAGAGGTACCTACATGTAGCACTGGATAGAGTGTTGAACTAAGAGTTGGGGAGATCTGAGTTGGAATCATGCTTTATACACTTATTTGGCTTTCTGTCCTGGACAAAGTATGTAACTTCTCTCAGTCCCCCCTCTTTCCTCATCTGTAAAATGGAGATAAAAACTCCTCTTTCACAGCATTACTATGAGGATCAAATGAGTTCTGAAAATTGTAAAGCACCCCATAGATGGTAGCTATTGTAATTTGTTCTTGACACTATACTGTTCAGTGTTGTCTTAATTTACTTAAATGAAACAATAGAGAATATGTTTGTTAAATTTCCAGGTGACCCAAAGGAGGGAGAGAGCTAACACATTAGATTAACAGAAATCTACATCCATGAAGAAACATATTGGCAGGCTAGAATACTGAGACACATCAAATAAATAAAACCTAAAAGGAATAAATATAAAGCTTTGAATTTTATTTTTTAAAAATAGCATAAGTTGAAGATAAAAAAGATAAGTATAGTAGCTTATTTTTAAAAAGGGATCTGAGTAGGGGCAGCTAGGTGGTGCAGTGAATAGAGCACCAGCCCTGGAGTCAGGAGGACCTGAGTTCAAATCCGGCCTCAGACACTTGTGACCTCATGCAAGTCACTTAACCCCAACTGACTTGCCTTCCTTCCTCAAAACAAAGCAAAAACAAAATAATCTTTATTTAAAAAGAGATTTGAGGATGTCATTGTACTTTAAACATAATTTGTGTTAATAGGAATATATGGCAGCCAATACAATTGCTAATGCTATTACAGATTACCTTGACCAGTGTAGTGTCCAGACAAGGAAGATACTATTTATGTTTAAATCTTCACTCAATAGACCACATCTGAATTACTGTGTTCATTTCTTCATATCCCATTTTAGATACTGGATGGAGAGAAACAGAAGGACTTTCAGAAAAGAGCACTGAAGATTTCAATAGAATTGAAGGATATGCCTTATGCCAACTGTGGAGCATACAGTTTCTCTTCTGGAAGGGAGAGAATGGAGCCAGAGAATGGAATGTTAAATTTCTGTTTGAGCATTTACATACCAGAAATTTTCAAGTGCTACAAATCAGGCCTTGATTTATTGTTTAGTTGATTGTCTAGACTTAAGAAAGTCATGGAAAAAATATTAATTCAAACTAAACTTAAATGTATCATACATACCTTCCTCCTGACTCCCTGCCCCTGAGATCTGATTGTTAAATATTTTCCAGCACACTGATATTCTAAGGAGAACACCCTGGAGTCTCTAAAGGGCTTCATATGGAAGAGAAATCCAAATCCTGTTTGGCAAGATTCTTAGCACCTTCAGGGCAGGGACCATTTCATGCTTGTTATTATATCACCAGCAGCTCATACAATGACTGGCACATAGAATGTACTTCGTAAATATTTGTTAACTGATTGATTGCTCTGTGGTACAGTGGTAGAAGTTGACAGTGGCAGATTTGAGTTCAATATAAGGGGAAAACTGCTGAAATAGAACTGTTTAAAAGGGGAAAAAAGCTAACTTGGGGTATTATAGATTAATTAAATTCTTTAAGCTTAAGTGACTTGGCCCACTCAGGAACAAATTCTAGAGAGGATTCTTGCTCAAGTATGAATTGGAGCAGATGGCCTCTCAGTTCTCATCTGGCTCTCAGATTCTGTGGAGTGTTTGGTTCTGGACCAGCTATTTAACTGTTGTCAAGAACTCCCAAGGAGGAAATTTCCTTCATCGATACATGGCTACAACTATTCTGAAAAGTATAGTATTCAAGTTGTTTGAGGATACTAGGTGATTAAATGACTTGCCCAGGGTTATACAGCCAGCATGGGTAAGGGCAATGACTTGGACCTAAGTCTTTCTGACCCAGAGGCTGCTCTATCTACTCCTATGCCATATTGTCTCATGACATTATATGCACTTAAAATTTGTTCAATTGAACTGGTAGGCTGGAGTGAATTGTCACACAATTTTTATTAAATCTACCAAAACAATTTGATTTTTGCACAGCAAAATATGCTACTTTTATATCAAAGGGTAGAATGGAACACCTACATGGAAAGTCACTTTTGCTGCATTGCTCTTAAGGAGAGGAAAAGATGTTTTAGGAAAGAATGACAAGATGTCAAGCATAAGACCTCACTCAGCCTTTTGAGAATCCAAGCAAACTGTTGGAACTAAGTGCAGTTAACAGCAGGTAGTGATAGATAAACAGTTAAGCTGGAGCCACATAACCTTAAGTGGCTATTTAGCAAAGTTTACCATTAGGTAATTTAAAGAAACTATTGTGTTGCTCCCTGGTAAAGTGTAATAACACAGCCATTATAAGCCTTAAATAGAGCTATAATTATCTCCTGGTAGTCTGTGACCTTATCCTGTATATACTGTAATGACATATAATCTATAAGAACTAAATATAGAGCTTATTCCCCACATGACATCCTCACCAAGCCACAATGGCATGATTAAAAAAAACTAATAAATAAATATACATATTTATTCCCTTGCTCTTCTCAGTCAGTGGTTTCAAGCTTATAAGAGGTTGACCAGGGCGTTCCAAGACTGACTTGATAAATTCACAACATAGTGAGTCTTTTGGGAGAACTTGGCTTATATCTTACTAAGAAGGTGCAGACATACCCTCCAAGAGTACCCACCTTTGTGGGTGAAAGAAAATACATACAACTACAGTGTGTCTGTGTCTTAAGGCAGCTGTTGGGTCTGAAGTGGGAAGAGGTTGTGACAATTATAGGCCCCACATTCCTACCTCCTACCTTCTGACCCTAAGAACAGGTCTTTTCTTACTTCTGCTTCATGGTAGCCTTTTTCAGTTTTCTTAGCGTCTCTGCAATCAGAGTGACACTTCACTTAACCTCCTTCCTTTTTATAGGCCCGGCAGCAAAGGGCAATTCTGATTCATAAAAGCTGAACCAATTAATTTATCCACAATTGAATCACAACCCAACAATCAGTTCAACCCTAATCAATGAAACAATGAAATATCCTCCTCATTAATGAGGTGAAGGTACTACTGAACATGCTGCTCACCTCCCCCCACCCAAATCCTTTTAATTAAATTATAAATGGCCATTAGACATTTTACATATAAAGATATAAGCAAAGAATCAAATAGTCATTCAATCAATAACAAACACTTATAAGTGCTCACTATTCATCATGCACCCCTCTAAACACTGGGGATGCAAACATGGGCAAAAACATGGTGCATGTCCCAGAGGCATGCTGGTATATCATTAACAACCTACTCTTCCCGCCAAAACAATATACTCTATAGATAGATAGACGATAGATAGATAGATAGATAGATAGATAGATAGATAGATAGATAGATAGATATAGATGATAGATAACTAGATATCTATAGATAGATGATAGATAGATAGGTAGGTAGGTAGCTAGGTAGGTAGGTAGATAGATAGATAGATAGATAGATAGATAGATAGATAGATAAAGAGACATACAGGTAGATAGATAGATAGATAGATAGATAGATAGATAGATAGACAGATAAATAACTAGATAGATATAGATCAATAACTAGATAGAGATAGATAACTAGATAGATAGATAACTAGATAGAGATAGATCAATAACTAGATAGAGATAAATAACTAGATAGAGATAGATAACTAGATAGGTAGATAATATATATATATATATACATAGATAGATAACTAGATGGGTATAGATAGATAGATGTGTGTATGTAATTTAGTTCATTAACTATTTCCCAATTACATGCAAAAAAATTTAACATTTTTTTAAAATTTTGAGTTCCGAATGCTCTTCCTCCTTCCTACCCCCAAGAAGGCAAACAATTTAGTATTGGTTAGATGTGTGAAGTAATGTAGGACATATTTTCATACCAGTCATATTGCAAAAGAAATACACACATATGCACACAAAAAAAGAAAGTGTTAAAAAAAGAAAAAGTGTGCTTCGATCTGTACTCAGAGTTCATCATGCCTCTGCAAGTGGATAGCATTTTTCCACAAGAGTTCTTTGGAATTATTGGATCATAGTCTTTCACAGCTGATCACTGTTACAATATCGTGTCACTGTGTGCACTGAATGTTTCAGTGGTTCCCTTCACTTCACTTTGCATCAGTTCATGCAAATTTCCCAGGTTTTTTTGAAACCATCCTACTTGACAGGTCACAGTTTTACACAATTTATACAATTTTATAATTAATCTGCATTACTTAAAATTTCTCCATTACGTAATCAACAAAAAAATAGATCAAACCCTGAATTGCAATGTAATGTAATACATGCACACAATGAAAATTTAACAATGGGCTTTTGAACTGGCTCTAACACTCTATCCTTAAGGAGCTCACATACTTTTTTTCTTCTTCTTTTTGGGGTAATTTTATATGTTCTGTGCTATAACAAAAATGTTCTGATTCTTTATTTTGATTTTTTTATTCTTTTATTTTGATTTCCTGCAGAAAATATTAATGAGTCCTAGATATGAAGCTTCTGTGTAGTCTGCAAGTCTTTGGTCTCTCTTGTTCCTTATTCTTTTCTTTTTAAATAATGTCTTGTTTTCCCCCAATTACATGTAAAATTTTTTAACATTTGAATTTTCTCTTAAGTTCAAAATTTTATCCCTCCTGAGATTAAAAGCAATCAGACAGAGGTTATCTATGTGCAATTATGTAAAACATAGTTCCAAATTAGTTATACTTTGGAAGGAAACATAAACCAAAAAAGAAAGAATGAAAGTGAAAAGTCGTATGCTTTGCTTTGTATTAGATTCCAACAGCACATTAGTGTCCCAGTTTCCACATCCCCTTCAAGTTATCCTTTTTCACTTTTATCATATTAGCCAATCTGATAGATGAGAGCTGATACCTCAGAATTGTTTTAACTTATATTTCTATACTCAATGTAGATTCAGAGTGTATTTTCCTATGACTATAGATACATGATTGTTTTGTCTGAAAACTGTCTGTTCATATACTTTGACTATTTATCTTGTATTCTCACAAATTTGACTCAATTCTCTATATATTTGAGATATGATGCCTTTATCTGAGATTCTTGCTAGAAAATTTTTTCCCAGTTTTGTGCTTTCCTTCTAATTTTGATTACATTACTTTTGTTTGTGCAAAACCTTTTTAATTTAATATAATCAAAATCATCAATTTTACATTCATAATGCTCTCATCACCTGTTTGGTCGTAAATTTTTGCCTTGTCCATAGATCTGACAGGAAAAGTATGGCGTGCTCCCCAAGTTTGCTTATGGCGTCACCCTTTATGTATAAATCATGTACCTATTTTGTACCTATACTTACCTTGGTATGTCATGTGAGATGTTGGTCTATACCTAGTTTCTGCCATACTGTTTTCCAGTTTTCTGACCAGCTTTTGTCAAACAGTGAGGCTTTCCCCCCAAAACTTGGACCTCTGTGTTTATCAAACAGTAGAGGAAAATTGAAGGCTCCAAATACTATAATTTTACTATTTTCTCCTGTAACTGATTTAACTTCTTTAAAAATTTAGATGCTCTTTCTCTCTCTGCCTTTGGCCTCTTCCGGTCAGTGGAGTGCCTGTTAGCGCAGGCTGCGGTGTAAAGATGGCTAAGTCTAAGAACCACACCACCCACAACCAATTTCGAAAACGGCACAGAAATGGCATCAAGAAACCTAGGTCACAGAGATACGAGTCTCTGAAAGGAGTTGACCCCAAGTTTCTGAGAAACATGCGCTTTGCCAAGAAACACAACAAGAAGGGGCTGAAGAAGATGCAGGCCAACAACGCCAAAGCCATCAAAGCCCGAGCAGAGGCCATCAAGGCCCTGAGCTCCAAGGCCTCTAAAGCCAAGCTCCTCAGGCCCAAGATCCCCAAGGCCCCAAGATGGCTACTAAGTGTCCAGGTCCTAAGATTGGCATCAAACGTCCAGGCTCCAGGATCACGAAGCCTGATTCTAAGGTTGCCAGAACCACTGACCCCAAAGCTACCAAGCCCACTGACCCCAAGGCTGCCAAGCCCACTGACCCTAAGGGTGCTGCCAAAGTCAGTAAGTCAGATCCCAAGGCTACCAAATCTGGCCCCAAAGCTACCAAGTCTGACCCCAAGGCAGCCAAGTCTGATGCTAAGGCTGCTAAGCCTGCCGAGTCCAAACCCAAAGATGCTGGGGCTAAAGCTGCTGGTCCTAAGCCTTCAAAATAGATGCTTCTGGACAGAAGGACTTGTTTAAAGCTAAAACCACCCTTTTTCCCAGCCAGGGTATGATTATTCACTATTTTGTACAAATAAAGGAAATGGTGAGTCATAAAAAAAATTTAGATGCTTTAGTATTGGTATTACTTCATTGTCTATGGTCCCTTTTGTCAAGATATAATTTTATTCCTTGTCACTTTTAATTAGACCCATTACTACTTTTGCTTTTTCTGAGATCATGATTGTTACCCCTACTTTTTTTTTTTTTGCTTTAGTCACAGCATAATAGATTTTGCTTTAACCCCTTACCTTTACTCTGTGTGTATCTCTGTGTTTCACATGTGTTTCTTGTAAACAGCATAATGTAGGATTCTAGTTTTTATTACATCCTGCTATCCACTTCTGTTTTATGGTTGGATTCATCCATTCATATTAATGCTTATGAGTGTCTACTGATCTTATCTCATACCCTAGAACTTAGGTTTTTGGAGGTGTAGGAGGGGAAGTTCTTTGTTCATTTTCTCTTTGGATCATTCTCCTCTCTTCTCTTAAATGTAGAAGCAAGTACATATAACTCTATGTTTCCTTGAACAGTATAATGTGGTAGACTTTTAACAAAATTAATTAGTGAATCTGTCACCATAATAAGGAAAGCAGAGCAGGTGAACTATGGAGAAGAGTAGGCAGCTGTTGCTACCAATAATTTTGAGGAAGGGACCTCTTTCCCATACTGAAGGATCCTACCTTCGGGCATCACACAGAAGCTGGGACAAACAATAATTCTATCCTGGTGTTTGAGAGCTGTATGAGTGTACTACTAGTTCATAGCTTATTGCCCTCAGAGGAGGGAAAGTGGGCCAGAAATAACCATGACATGCTGGGAGACTATAGCATGATGGATCAATATTTCTTCAAATTTTCTTTAGCATAACATTTTATATTTTGAGTAATAATAAAAAAATAGTTAATATTTATATAATACTTTAAGGTTTGCAAAGTTGAACATACATACATGTGTATGCATGCATATGAGTATATGTATATATGCATATGTGTGTATATGTATGTGTAATATATTATATATGTATATACACACAAATAATTTAATCCTTCTGACAAATCTATAGATAGGTGTCATATTTATCATCTTTTGACACTTGAGGAAATTGAGACTGAAATGTTTACCAACAAATATTATTAAGGGACTATTATATATCAGGCACTGTGCGAAGTGCTAGAAATAAAAATAAAAAGGTAAAAACAGTCCTAACCATCAAGGAGCTCACATTTTTTTGGAGAGGACAATTCCTAAGCATCTATGTACATACATGATAAATCAGAAGTAATCTCAGCGGGAAGGCACTAGCATTGGGAATGGGAGGGGGTATTGGGAAAGGCCTCTTAAAGAAGTTGGGGTTTTAGCTGAAACTAAAAGGAAATCCAGGAGTCAGAGATCAGGGGACATTCCAGACATGGGGTTGAGCCCATAAAAATGTATGGAGTCAGGAGATAAGACTACCATGTTCAAGAAGCAACAGTTGATGGGCAGCTAGGTGGTACAGTGAATAGAGTGCTGGCCCTGAAGTCAGGAAGACCTGAGTTCAAATCCTCAGATATTTGACACTTAACTAGCTTTGTGACCTTAGGCAAGTCACTTAACCCCAATTGTTTTGCCTTCTCCCCTCAAAAAAAAAAAAAAAAGAAACAACAGTTGACCTAAATAAGACATTTAATCTCACACTGGGCTATGCCAATGAAGTCAAGGAGGGTGTATCTATGTGGTACCACCTATGTGGTACAGAGGATAGAGTTCCAAGCTTTGAATCAAGACCTAAGTTCAAATTCCATCTCAGATACTTACTATCTGTGGGCAAGTTATTTAACCCCAATTGCTTCAAAAGAAGAAAAGAAATAAACGAGGAGGGCATTGGGATTGTGGGTCATGCAGAGGAATGTAAAGTGCAAGAAAGTTAAAAATCTAGGAAGAGGGAAGAAAACAAGAACTTCTATAATGCCTACTATGCGCTAAGTGCATTACACATATTATCTAATTTGAGCTTCCTCCCAACAATCCTGTGAGGGAGGCACTGTTATTATCCCCATGAGTAAGCTCATGTAAACAGAGGTTAAATAATTTGCCCAGGTCCACATGGATAGTGTTTGAAGCCAGATTTGAACTCAGATCCTACTACCTCCAGGCCCAATGCTCTATCTACTGTGCCACCAAGCTGATGACCTAGATTATAGGTTGTGAAGGGTTTTGAGAGCCAGATTGAGGAGTCTGTATTTAATTCTGAAGGTAAAAGGGAAACATTAGTATTTATTGAGTAGGGGAGGCTTTGGGGAGATCACTTTGGCAAGTGATTGGTGGATGGTGTGGAGGGGAGAAAACTTAAGGAGAGCAACCAGCAGTCTATTGCAATAAACTAAGTGTGAGGTCATCAGGACTTGCACTAGGGTAGTGGCCATTGCACCTCTGACATATGGGGTTTATGTCACCCTGGACAAGTCACTTAATCTCACAGTGGCCTAGAACAATGAGGTCAAACTCAAATAGAAATGAAACCACAAAACCATAGATAAAGATCACTTCCAGTTTCATGTTGATTTTAAAAACCTTATATTAATATTGTCTATGGTCTATTTTATGTTTATTTGTTAAGTATTTCCCAATTACATTTTAATTCATTTGAGCTGCACTGTGGAACGCTTGCTGGCTAGCAATGATGTTTGACACTTCTGCCCTAGGCAATTCTTCTTAGCCTACAAATTATCTACAAAATGATGCCACAGATTGGTGGAGGGATTTTCTATACTAGGAATTCATTACATAGATGAATGGATTTTTTTAAATGAGTAAATTTTTTAAAAATTAGTAAATTGCACTAAAATTCTTATGGTATGGAAGGGATCTTGGGTTCTTGATGGATGGCTATGCCAGTAGAATACAAGCTCTGATAGGTCTTATCTTAGTGGAAGGTTTTGAGGACAGGTGATTTATTATTTTTGAGGATCAGACTAGCTATGTCTGAAAAGGCTTATCCCCAGAAGGTTGCCTACCAAGTGATGCTATAAGTTATCTTGGCCACAGAAACCCATGAAACCATGTACCAAGAAAGAAAAAAGCTGCAGTCAATATCAATAAAAGATCTACACCACTTATAGTGGTGAAGTTTTAAAATAACAACAAAATATTCTTGAAAACACCAAGGCCCATCATTTAAACTGGCTTGTGTCATTGGCTTTAAGTGGCATGGAGAGAAGACCATGTCCATATGCTAGCCATGTTTGATCAAGGTTACCACTATAATTGTCCAGCAGTAGGTTAATAGTTATTCCCAGATAATACAATGGTTCTGAAACAATCATTCTCTGAAAAAAGGATAGCACAATTAGAAAAATAAAATGCTTTTTTTGTCTTTTAGAGAAACACGGTGCTCATGCCTGCAATTTGGTGGAGTTTGCTGAGTCAGCAGTGGGCAACTCATAGAAGGCAGAAAAGGGAAGGACCCAATTCCTTCTGGTTAATATTCCTGCCATAATTTGTGTGTCCGCAGAAGTAAGAGTGGACCGTGTAAGTATGAGATAACTTTGAAATCTTTTGCACAGTGAAAGCTCTAATTAGCAGGAGCCTACTATGTTAACATATTCAAGAACATTCAGTGTATGCTTATTCTGCAAAACACTTAAGAGCACTTGATTTCATTGGCACCTTCAACAGAAGTTGGATAGAATCACCAAAATAGACCAGTTCCATTAGCATCATAAGTCTATTCCAGGAATTAACTGTGCTCAGAAATGAATTTTTTCCAAAAGTAAAAAAAAAAATGTTCTTGCGTTGTTACTGATTTTTTTTTTTACTAACTACATCTATCCTTCTATTAAGAAGCTTTAGTTTGAAATGGTAAAGCCCCTGCCCTCTTTCTGTTCATGGCTCACACCATATTGCCTTTACAGTGATCAAAGGTGGTAACATCCCCCTTTCACTGTATGAGTTATTTTAAGATACTTTCACTATGAAGAAAGTACCTAGAGTTTCATCCAGATTCTCTGATTTGTTCGGAGGCATCAAAGGATGTTGTCATACAACTTTGAGTAGCTCAGAATCTGTCCGGAATGTTATCAGCTGCCTTATCCAAGCGATGGATAGGTGGACCAACATTGTGTAGCTTTGTCAGCCTCTCTCTGTGCCTCCCCTTTTTGTGGACAGATCTCCATATTTATCAGAACCTTTTTATACTTTTGTCCTTTGAGACTTCCTAGAAGAAGATTGGAATCCATCAAGTGAGATGGTTTTTATGGTACATTTAGTTCTATTGTGCTATTTGTGTATACAACATTATAAAGACTACAGAATTAGACTAAATCATGGCTTGGATGTATATTCAATACCTCCATGTCTATCCTCTGCCACCTTTCCAGTACTACTGAGCTACCTATATTGGTTGGTATGCTTTCACTGGTGTATACTGCTACCTTTATAAGCTAAAAAGGTACAAGGGAAAGCAGCTGCTACCTACCTATCCCCCAAAGGTTCAGAAATGTTTTTTGCATTTAAAGATACTCCACTGGGATTCTGTTTATGCTCCCCTATCACCAACATCAACACCCAATTAAAGTCTTTTATTGTCAATGAAATACAGAATCAAGGTTCAAGTGACCATTAGTTCCTTATTCCTATCCAAACCAATCTCTGAACAATAGAACTATTTTATCTGTTGTCCCTTTGTTGCCAATTTTTTGCCATTAAGGAATATCTGCTACTTGCCAATCCAATTTCGAATTCTAATCTCTGCCACCTTTGCTAATTCCATTCCTGATGACTATCATACATGGAACTGTAATTTCATTGGCATAAGGAACTTGGGATAAGAAAATACAATAAATCATTTCAAGTCAGCATCTTTTGTCTGACTTATATAGTTCAAGGAAGTTGTCTAGGTATACTGAGAAGCTCAATGACTTACCCAGTGTCACACAGCTAGCATTTGTCAGAGTCAGGATTTGAATCACAGCCTTTTGGAAACTGAGGCCAGCTCTGCTTCTCATGTTAAAAATATACTATTTTCTTATGCATAGTAAGGTAGATAGATTTTTCTGTACCCAAGAAAGGTATCTCAGGGGTGTATGTATGTGTGTATACATGTGTGCTACCAACAACTTATTGCTATAAATGATAAAGGAGCTGTAGAGGGAAGTAAATTCCAAGTCAGTAGCCATATACAAGAATTGTAAAGTGTCTATGTGGTAGCAGTAGAATCAAGGTGCCTCCATGATTTCCAAAGGCTCTAGTCACACAGGAGTCAGGCAGGGAGGGTTAGAGGGTCATGTAGACAGTTAGAGGGTGGGTCACAGAATTCAGTGTAATTTTGTAAGTATTAGTAGTAGTGAAGTCATGCAAATCAGAGTTCAGTGTTTCCAGAATTCAAAATTCTGAGAATCACAAAATAGGAAAGAAATGCAATCCTGATCAGGGTTTTCAAATGGTATTTATCAGAGCTCTGCCCCTAGTAGCAAAGCATAGCAATTAATGAATTCTTAACTTGACTTAATGATAATTTCTCCAGCAGGCACAAGGAAAGAGTCATGCAAAAATAATCCAAACAGTTCTGAAGGGATTTGGCTTTTGGTCTTTCCTGTGAATGGGGTGGGAAAAAAAGTCTGGGTTTATATTCATCAAAAAAAAAAAATTGTGAGCAAGGATTCCTGGGATAGAGAGCAGTCATGAGAACAGATAGGACTTCTGGGAGAATGATGACCATTAGAAACACAGGGCCACCTGGGCAATGTAAGCACTGTGAGCTTGTTGTTGGACAAGAAGGGAGACATTCCTGAGCCCAAGCAGGAGCTGTGGGAACGGTCACCAGCTGGCAGTTCCATGCAAAGTATCATACATTCTAGGATAAAGAGTTGAAAGACAGGATATAACTTAGACACATGGAGCCTGGAGCAAGGGAGTGAGCCAAGACCACAATGGAACTAAATGAATGTAGAGATACTAACACTACAGCATGGCCCTCCAATTCTCTCATACCTTTAAGACTTCACTTGTCAGTGTTATGGATATATATAGGCATATGTGTGAACTGTGGCAAGCCCTTTGGGATTGAGTCAGGGAGCAGAAAGTGGTACTAAAAGTAGGATATAATCCATGCTTTGCTAAAAAGGGCTTGGGTACAAGTTTCTTCTCTGTTCCTAACAAATAGTTTAATAAAATAGTCCGTGCTTTGTTGGCTTTATGCTTGCAAAGAAATTGAATACCCTTAGAAGTGAGTTATAAATAAGTCAAGTCTGGGTTTTCCTGGGTGATAGAGGAGAACCTGGGTAGAGTAATTAGCCAAAACATGAGTTTTTTGAGAAACCCTGAAG
This sequence comes from Gymnobelideus leadbeateri, assembly GCA_011680675.1. Taxonomy (NCBI): domain Eukaryota; kingdom Metazoa; phylum Chordata; class Mammalia; order Diprotodontia; family Petauridae; genus Gymnobelideus; species Gymnobelideus leadbeateri. The sequence goes on along the minus strand of WOXC01008148.1, from coordinate 118,555 downwards.
ATTGATTGCATTGTCTTCATTACTGATTGAAGTTAGTCTCTGTGAACTTAGGGGTTTGGTGATCAGACACAGGTGATGCTCATTTATGCATAAGGTAGAGGAATTGAGAATAGGAAATACAAGTTTGGATCTAAATATGATCCGTGAGGTCGAATTTTTTGATGGAATAGAAAGATGAACAGTAGGGACGTGCTGGAGCCAACTCACAGGTTTGTGAGAGCTGATTGTTAAATTTTCAGTGTGAGCACAAAACTCAGTGAATGCTAGAAATCAGAGACTTAAGAAAATAATAGAGAAAAATGTTAATAATTCCGGCTAAACTTAAAATGTGTCATGCATAATATTTTTTCCCAGAGATCCAGTTGTCATTTTCCAGCAAACCCCTAAGTTGAAATGCTGAGAACTATAAGGAGTGAGTATACAATTTTAAAGCAACAAGATATCATACAAAGACAGATACAGCTGATGTAGTGTTGCTGCAACCACACTGGCATACCCAGGATGACTGTTAGCACAAGTTCTTAGACCTACTTTACAAGGAAAGGTGGCTGTTTAAGGGGTCAACAATCTTTTTTAATTACATTCACTAGCTCAAGGGAAAAGTCAGCACCCTGAACTTCAGAGAAAATACAAGCAGAGAAATAAAGACCAACAGACAGGGGTCTGACTACCTGAATCAAAGCAATTTTGCTATACATTTTACATACATCCCTGGATCAAGAGAACCTTTACATCTGAGCAGCTGGGGAACTCTGAACATACTGCCACTAAGAATCTAGACCAGGGAATTACAAGATCCTTCTCCTAAGCGAGCCCCCAAAGCAAAATACCAACTCAGAGCATATACACACTTCTCAGAGCCAGAAGGCATTACAACCCTCCTGACTCAGTGCCTAATTAGAAATTAGCAAAAGGTGTGAAAGTCTTCATATAATACAAGCCTCCCTTAAACAAGCTTCCCTTGATAAGCTCCACTTGAGGCCTATTAATGGGCAGGGAAGATCTTATGTCCCATTAGCATTACACATAGAAGGACCTGCATTCAAATACCTCCTTTGATAGATAGCAGCTAGGTAGGCAAATTATCTAAAAGCTCAGGGTCTCTGTAATACTAGAGGCTATTACTAGACTGTCTCTAAGGCCCTTTCCAGGTCTAATCATGCTATTCTTTGCCTATTTTCAAAACCAGTTTGTGATAGATAAGGGACTATTTGGCCATAGTCTAAAGCACACCCTATTTCAGAGTGCAGAGGAAGGATAAATGAGATCATATGGTCTAAAATTCTACAGAACAAGTATACTCACAAAAACAAGAAAGATCTCAAAAATGAAATTCTAATTCCATAGTGATCTAGTGCTAAGAAAGAAAAGAGGCAAGGTTATAGAATCTAAAAATCTAATCATCAAGCAGAAGCCAGTAGAGAAAAGAAAGAAATGAGAAGTGGCTCGAAATTAAAATTCTACTTAAGACCTAGCAGACAACAGCTGAGAACAGATTCCATTTGCATTTAGGCTAGAGATATCCTGAAGCCAGCTCAAGCCAATTGTTAAATTTTCAGTGTGAACATTTACACCTCAGAAATTGACAAATGCTACAAATCAGAGATTGAGTTTTGTTGATTGTCTAGACTTAAGAAAGTTATTTAAATGTATTGTTAATACAAATTAAACTTAAAAGTATGTCTGTCATATATTCTTTTTTTTTTCCCCCTCAGAGTCTCTCATTAAACATTTCTGAATCATCACAATACTGATTTGGGATTATGTACTTGCACCTGATTACAAATCAAAGGCAGCTGAGCAAGCTAATAATATACTTATTGATATTGATTTATATAGAATCTGCTGTGTGCCAGGCACTGTGCTCAAAACTTTACAAATAGCTCATCTGGTTCTCACAAGAAACGTAAGTGGTAGGTGCTATTATTATCTCCATTTCACAGTTGAGGAAACTGAGTCATACAGAAGTTTAGTGATTTCCCAGGGTCAAAGAATTAATAACTCTATATTTGAAGTCAGGTATTCCTACCTCCAGGGTTTGTCCACTTATGACAGCTAGCTGCTGAGTGCTTGAAAGCTAGCATCCTATTTTGAGAAAAGTAATGAGTTCATCTATGTTACATCAATGTGATGACAAAAAACAAGATTGTGAATTATTAATTGGTTAATAAAATGACCATAGTTTATATTATTTTTAAATGACTGGGAAATATGAAGTACTATTTATATAAATACTTATCAATGGAGTTAGTAGGGTCTATTCATATATCAGAGGCTAGTAAGCTTTATAATTTTGTAATATACATATATTTTTGTAATTTGTGTAATAATTTTTATAATAATAATATAATATATATAATGTTCTTGTCAAGGAATTTTAGCAATGAGGTTGAACAAATTACTTGTTTGTGGAGAGCCAAAGAAGCTGGTTCAGAACTCAGATATTAAATCCTAATAATGGACTTTAAAACAAGAATCTCTTTGAGATGCGACTTTTCCTCAAGTTATCTCCTGAGTTCTTTGTTATGGGTTACACTTATAAGGATGTTTCTTGAGTTCTGAGATCAATAGGCTATACCTCAAGGTTTTAGTAATTGAGAACCAAAATATTTGATTCAGCACTCAGGTATCTTTGGGTGGTCAGCTCTAAAAGTGACATCTTTTGAGGACTGCAGCTTTGGCTTTGAAGTTTGCTCTCAATTGTATAAGTTTATGACTGTGGCTGCATTAGCAGGTACTTGAGACCTAGATCAAAGGTCTTACCCTGAGACTTTAGTCTAGATAACAAATCCTTATCAAATTATCTAATCTACATTACCTCCAGGATACAACAGGCTAAGGTAATGATTAGAAAACTTGAGTCCCCTTCCTTTGTCTCATTGTCCTAAGAATCAATCAATGGAGTTCATCTTTCTTCCTTGAACCACCCACATGGCCTGGTCATTCCTGATTATGCTAAATTCTGGACACTGAGTGGCCCAAGGTACTTGTTTGGTTTCCTTGTTGAGCTTTTAAGTTCAAATTTTGTGTTTGACCTTTCAGGTATAAAGCAAAGGCAAATAGTCTAAGGATGGTCAAAATTACCAACTGAATTTAAAAAAGAGAAGTTGAAAGCAGAGGCATCACAAATAAAATTCACCTTTCTTTGTGTCTATGGGCAAAAGTAATTTTTAGTGGAGGAGAGAGGATGTAGATCTATAATTTCCTTAAAGTTAAGAACCCAGAGTCTGGAAGCACCTTTCACCTATGCAAATTGACAACCTCTTGTCATAAAGAGTAATAAAGATTTGCCTATAGAACAGAAAAATGAGATGATTTGACATTGATCAAATGTCAATTGGTCACAACTACCGTAGATCAGAGGCAAGAGTTGGACTCAGATTTTTCTGGCTCCTCCAAAGTTGACCCTGAGCAAAGCTGCCTCTCTAGAAAAAAAGTGACAAAATTCTATATAAAAATAGATTCATAATTTATTTAAAATGTCATGTATCTATCTCTTTATTGAGTGAAATTCTTAAGAAAGCAGAACATGTACCAGTGAATGCATATATTTTCTGCAGCTAGAGAAACTGATTGAAAATAGAATGATCACATTTAGTTAATCACATAATCTATTATTATTATTATTATAAATGTATCATTATAATTATTATACAATAATTATTTATTAATATTATATTAGGGAAGGTTTTTTTTTTTATGTTCCACTGAGTATAAAGGAATGTGTCCCCTGTTGTAGAGACCTTGTATGTTTCCCTCTCATGTAAAAAAAAAAAAATTCTGTTTCATGAAAAAATGAGTGTGCTCCAACAATTCAGGACATTGTATAAGATATGAGCCTTCTTACTCTTGGGGCTTAGCATCTGAACCAAGAGTAGTTTGTAGACCTGTCACCAAACCACTGAACCTGTTGTAATGCCCTTTGGAAATAAGGGGTCACAAGTAGTTCTAGATGAATGGTCTGCTGGAATTCTGCCCTGTTTGTGGGATAGGTGCTTTATAATGAAAGTGGGCTTGGCCACATGGCTTAATCCATTGATCATAAATCTCTTCGGGAAAAACTATCTCTTTGAGGAAAAAAATCTCTGTAACATTTAATTTTAGCTCACTCTATTGCTGTTAGAAGATAGTCAAGAAAAGATAGCCAATACTTTGGTGATGTTTTAAATTACATGTATGTAATGAATTAGATCAACACTGTCATTTTAAAGGTGTCTAAATCATTGCATAGCAGGAGGCTAAGTAGTAAGCACAATTTCCAACAGTTGTAGGGAAAGATGTAATGTAACCTTGGTTTCAAGTGAAATGTTTTGCAAGCTGCTACTAAGGAGTTGACTCTGGATTGTGAGAATGATTATTCATTGAATGCCTGCATGAGGGATGGAGTTGGCATGATCACTTTGGAGAGGAGATACATTCTTTTTGGGGGGATTTCTGTTTTAAGAGAGGATACCACAGTTCCAGACTCCCTTCAAAGAGATACCTATGGGAAAAAAAAGAGAGAACAGACTCTGGAATGCAGACATATAAGGGACAGCTGGCTCCTTAGTTTGTCCCTGATTTTCAGCTTGCCTCCCTAGAGACTTTGGGGAATTTCCTCTTGGGTCAGATCAAGGCCTCTTTCTTAGTTGAGTTATCTTTCTCCCAGTAGAAGAGCAAGCACTCTGTATTTTCTGGCATATCTACACTGTATAACTTCTCATGTTCCTATTTTCCTATGTGATTGGATAAAGAGATTTACTTTCTATTCACTGTTGGTGATAGTCTTTTGTGTAACTAGTATGTAGTGGGAAGGAGTCAAGCCTGTGAATGAAAAATTTCCCCTTTTGGGAATAGCATTGAGCAGATTAAACATAAAAAAATAATTCCCCAAATTAGCAATACTTAATGGAGAAGATAGATATAATTCTAGTCTGGTACTCTCAGAGTTCAAAAGCCCAAGCCCATATCCTTTTCTCCTTTCCCTGTATAAGGGAGAATCAAAGTCTTCCTTGGAGAGGGGTGGGCAAAACACCCAGTGATATCTATTCCTGCATCCCTAAAAGTCACATTTACACAATCCATGTGTACATACAAACCTTACATTAACTCAGAGGTGGGGAGGGGTTTATAAGTGCAGAGAAATGAATACTAGCATGGAACACCAGCATAAGGTAGCCCCCACCAGAAACACCAGGGTGAAGGCATAAAGTTGAGAATTAGGCAATCAATAGAAGTGAAAGTAAAATACCTTGTCCAATATTACATGAATCATCTTGGAATAAAAGACATTGGACTTTTTGTGAATAGTATTAAAAGTAAGTTTAGGAGGCATGGCTTCAAAGATCTAGAGGTCTAAGAAGGCTTAAATAGCATCTAGTACCATCTTTTTATTTTATAGATAAGGAAAGTGAGGACCATAGAGCAGGTGTGGGGAACCTGCCAGAACAATTGTTCTGTGGAGTTTGGATTTAGCCAAAGGACTGTACTTGAGGATCTAGAAGGCCACATGTGACCTTGAGTTCACGCTTCCCCACCCCGACCATAGAAACTAAGCAACTTTCAAAAATGTCAAATAGTCTATAATACAGGAAAGCCAGGATTGACAGTCCAAGTCCTGTAGTCTCCAAATACAGCGTCTTGGAACTGAACCAAAGGACTCCTGCAATTTAGATGTTAGGAAAATATCATCACTAAAACTAAGGTGTGAAAGTTAGAACCCTATTACCTCCACTAACCATTACCCCCTTTAGCATTTCTTAGTTTTCCTTTCTTTATTCATCAATTCCCCTTTATTCTCAGAATAATTGTGATGACATCCTATTTCTTGTCACTAACACACTACATTATAACCTGACTCTCCTTATTAGAATATAATCATCACCCCTTTTCAGAAGCATAGAATCTCAAAATGGTCAAGGACCTCATAGGCCACCTACCTCAACCATCATAAGAATCATCCTTACAACATCATAGAGAAAGGTCATCTAGACAAAGGCCTAAAAGCATTTGGAGAAGGGGAATTACACACTTCCTCCTGGAATAATCCATTCTACTTTTGTATAACTGTCATTTTTATGAAGTGTCTCCTTATATCCAACCTATATCTCTTTACATATAACATATCCATTATTCCTAGTCTTGCCATCTGGGGTCAAATAGCATAGGTCTAAACTTACTTTCAGGTGACAATTTTTTAAATATTTAAAGTCAACTATTACATTGTCCCCTCAAACATTTTTTTCCCCTCAAGTATGCTCAATTCTTAACAAATTTTCACATGGCATAACCAGAAGACCTATCCCCATCCTGGCTGCTCCCCTCTGTATGGTATCTAGTTTGTTAATGTCTTTCTTAAAATAGTGTGTCTAGAAAGGAAAACAATATTCCAAATATGGTCTGACTAGGTGAAGCACAATGAGGTTTTCATCCTTTTATTACTGGATGCTAGACCTTTCTGGATAAGACCTAAAACTAAGTTAGCTTTCTTGACTGCTATAGAACACTTGACTCATTGAATTTTCAATCTACTAGAACCAACAGGTATTTATTGCATACGAGCTGATAATTTGCCAGATCTCCCCAATTTTGTATGTATGAAGTTGACTTGTTGAACCCAAGCATAAGACTATACATTTACCTCCATTCTTTTCTAAATGGATTTTGTCCACTGTTCTAGCCTGCTAAGATTCCTATTCTATCCTGATTGTTCTCGAACTTGTTAGCTACTACATATGTACCCAAGTCACTGAAAAAAAAAAAGTTTAAATAATATTTGACTTTCATTAAAGATGAGATACCAGGAGGATTAATTACATTGAGTTAATATGATAAGTGAAAGGATGGTAACAAATTTATTTTGTCTAAAAATTTTGTGGGATTCATCTATGTAGCCTTAGAATACAAGGTCCCTGTGATAAATATGTAAAGCATATTTACAAACCTTAAAGTGATATACAAATACTAGCTTTTATTATGATTATTGTTATCTTAGGCAAATCACTTTAACTCCTGGGACCCAGTTTGCAATTCTGTGGAAGGGGTGGAACTAAGTCTCTGAAGTCCCAGCCAATTCTCAATCTATGAGGATAGTATGATAACAAGGCATTAAGTGAATTCAAGGCATCTTCATCAGAAAGATTAGATGACTTTTTTAACTGCAGTTTCCAGTCCTTTATATGACTAGGTCCCTTGCTCTTTTATTGGTGATATTGATGTATCACTAGAAAGGTGGACAGCTTTTAAAAATAATTAAGAATAAGCATACTTTCTTTGAGAATAATGCTCCTCTCTGGATCTGGAATCTTTGCTTTTTATATGCAGACTTGAAAGTGAAAGCAATCACTTAACCCCTTAACCTATTGTCTTTAATGCACAGATATTGAATTGTCTTTTAAGTCAATGCAAATTGAGTATTCAACTGTGATTAGCCTGATATTTCACATTTGTCCTTTCTGTTCTTAACTTGCTTTCTTAGAGAATTGTAAAGAGCTGCTGTGCTTATTTTTCCAATATTTCATTTATAATGAATGCAATTAAGATTCAATCTAAGGTTAGCAGGGAATAAAATAACAACCTGAATGTGCTCAGTGGCCTATCATCTGTCCTCAGAAGCTGTTTTAGTCCTAGGTGAACTCCTCTGGCTGTGAAGTCAGCCTTGGGCAGGCCCTTTCTGATCTTCTGTGGACTAAGTCTAGGTCTGAGCAACACTCCAAAGGGAGAAGGGGTGGGGAGAGGTCATTTGGAGATCATGATGAAAGATAAAGAGGTATGGTGCAAAGAAAACCAAATTAGGAAACAATGGCCTAGAGTTCAAATCCTGGCTCTGTGTGACCTTGGGCAAGTGACTCATTTGCTCAAGGCTTCACTTTCCTGTGAAATGCCTATTTCTAAAGTCCCTTCCAACATTAAATTTATGGCTATGAATTTATGGAATCATGAAACTAGAAGAATCATCTATTCAAACCCCTAATAAAAGAACTGAAACCCAGAAAGGTAAAAGCAGTAGATGGTCCCTGGTTTTCTGGAGCTCAGATCAATGACCTTGACAGTTCTAAGAATACTGAGAAAGGTAGGCCAGGTAGGGGATGTTTAGACAAGGACTTCTCAGAGTCATTCTAGGACTGCCTCAGATTAAGAGCAGAAAGAACCAGGTACTCAGCCAAATGCACAAGGGACTCTTTTTATTACAAATAAGACCCTGTGTGAAAGCCAATGGTGTAGTCTCTGGTGATAGGGGGATGAGGGAATTAGAGTCAAGGAACCATAAAAGCCAATCTTTTGTCTTGTGATGCATCACAGAAGATACATCTTAGGTATACCAGATTCAAGAAGTAGACTTTCATATAAAGGACAGAATATTTAACAAAGCACAGTATGGTATAAACTTTTATTTACTTAAATGAAAAGGTGGGTTTGATTGTATATCAGTTTCAGAAACTGGGAAGGCAATCTTCCCCTACAAACCTTCCATAAACCTACCATATATGGTTTTCTATATTGTCATTCACCTGGAAAAGCTGTGATGTACAATATTGAAAGATAGAAGAAAACAATTTCTCCAGCTTCAGCAGCCCTGAGATATCATCCTGTGTTCTGTGGGTAGTGTCAATTTATGGAGTTTTGGTTTCTGGTCCCACACAGACCTCTCATAAAACTCCTTTGTGAGGTGTTCGCCACTTGCTTGTAGAAAATTTTTCTTGCCAATGGCTTGAATGCATCGAGCTTCAGTTTTCCCATGCCGGGTAACTGACTCTGAAGGTGTCAGGAGTAAAATGACTCCATTTTATCATCTTTCCCAGAGGCAAGGAGCTTCAGCTTCCAGAATAAATTGAATGGAGAGATACACTTTCTTGCTGGCTAAGGATCAGCAAGGCTTCAGCTTCAGCTTGCTGACTTCAGTTTAAAACCTCTCAGCCAATTTGGCAGGTGTATGTGGTCTGGAAAATGGAAGAAGACTTTATTACTTAGCATGGGCTATAGAACCTCTGACAAAGATTATAAAATATGAGTAAAACTTTATTTGCAAATTATACTTACTTGGGGCTATTTCTTCATTAATGATGATTCTGAATCCCCCTCCATTTTTCTAATTTGGATGCCTGTATATTGGGTAGCTGTGAAATCTCTTTTACCACAAGGCAGCAAGATGCATGGTGCAAGGAAAATTAGACATGGAAGCATGAGACAGGAGTTCATGTCCTGGGTCTGGCACTTTCTATCTTTGCTACATTGGGAAAGTCATTGCAGCATTCTGGGTCTCAGTTTAATCATCTGTAAAATGTGGGAGTTAACCTAGGTGGTCTTTAAGTTAGGATCCTATGAAAATCCTTACCAAACTCTTTCATATAAAGAATATGGATACTTCCCACTTGAAATTGTTAAGTGGTTCCAGAAACAAAGAATTAAACAATGGGGAGGGGGGGCAAGTGTTCTAAAGGGAGAATGGTAAAAACCAGTACATAATAAATGCTTATTGTGCCATCTGTCTTTGCTGAATGACCTTAAAATAAGACATTGTAGTATAATGAAACTTTGGGGTATGTTATATAAATAATGATATTGCAAAATGATATGGATTTTGTCATTTTGCAGTGATTGAAAATGACATCAGCAATAACATCAACTCACTGATCCAGATTGGGGAGTTAGAATACAATGTGTTCCCCATTGCTATTTCCAAACTCACCTGGCAGCTCTGTCACTCAGCAACTTCTCCTTTGAAGTTCATTCAACCCATATCTATTACCCAATCAAAATTCTACTAGTCCTTGTCCTCCAGTACACTCCCTTTCTTTCCTCATTGAAATCAGTAACTACAGTCTTTTTCTTCTCCCTATCTCCTCCCCTTGTAGGGGGCTGAAACAAACTCCCTCAAATACTCTAACTTCTTAGTTTCTCAATTTACTCATTCTCTATGACCTCCATTCCACCTCAACTACACAGAAATGGCCAGGTCCTCAATCTCATTATCACCCACAGATTTAACACTTCCATATTCATAAATTGTAAAATTTCTTTAGCTAAACGCAATCCCTTGTCATTCCCCCTCTCTTCCCACCTTATAACATTAAACCTTGTTCTTGGTTCCCATTGTGAACCCCAGTTCCTCAAACCCTTAGTTCTTTCATCAATCCCATGTTTGCTACACTCTCCTCTCTTCTCCATCTTGATCCATTAATGAACTAGTTCAATTCTATACTGTTATCTTCTCTTGAGTCCCTTGTTTCCTTATACTATTGTCCATCTTGTCCTGTCAAGCCTCAGTTCTGGATCCAACATTGTCTTTGTTCCTATTCATATACTGCTGAATGAAGCTGGAGCAAATCTTGACATTATGTTGATTGGGTCCACTACAATTTATGTTACATGATCTCAATTGGGTTTCTACTGATGCAATTATTTGCAACTTCCTGATTCATTATCTCACTCACCACTGTAGCATTTCCCAAACTTTTTATCTCTCCCCAAACTTCTCAATACTCTGTCTTAAAGGAATAGGTGGCCCTTCCAGACTTCTCAACCCTCAAACAGTAAAGGGATCAGGCAACAGGTCAGAAGGAGATTTACAGGGATCTGTTTGCTGGCACCAGAGGCAGGACTCGGTTGCATTGCCTATACATGGATCTCAGCCACATTCCTGCATCATGGTCCCAGTGTGAGGAGGAGCACTAGCACAGCAGAGTTTGCAGTCATAGGGGAGCAGGGACTCTGATTACGGATACAAGGTTGAAAAGAATACTTGTGGTAGCTCACAAACCACTGCACATTACAAGAGATGAGTAAACACACATATCCCTAGATCATATCACCTTGGAAGAAGCAAAAACTTACAGGTCCCCAGAATTACCTCTGAAAACAACTACACAAAAAAGCCAAAACTTGGAACAGTGCCCCTCCACTTGGGAAGGAGAGCCTCACATTAGCATAGAGTTAAAAGTCAAGAAATAGGCTAGAAAATGAGCAAACAACAGAAAAAAATCTGACCATAGAAAGTTACTATGGTGGCAAGGAAGATCAAAACACTCACTCAAAAGAGAAAAAAAGTCAAAATTTCTGTATTCAAAGCCTCCAAGAAAAATATGAATTGTTCTCACGACATGGAAGAGCTCAAAAAGGGTTTCAAAAATTAAGAGAGCTAGAGGAAAAATTGAGGAAGGAAATGGGAATTATGCAAAAAAATATGAAGAGTCAACGTCTTGGAAAAAAGGCACCCAAAAATACTGGGAAAAAAATGACACCTTAAAAATAGACTAAGCCAAATGGTAAAAAGAGGGACAAAAATCCAAGGAAGAGAAGATTGCTTCAAAAACCAGAATTGGCCAAATGATAAAAAATGTATACAAAAATTGACTTTCAAAGTAAAGTTGGCCAAATGTAAAAGGAGATACAAAAGCTCACTGAAGAAAACAATATATCAAAAGTTAGAATGGAGCAAGTGAAAGTTAATGATTTTATGAGACATCAAGAAACAAACGAAATCAAAAGAATGATAAAAATAGATGAAAATGTGACAAATCTTATTGGAAAACCAACTGACCTGGAAAATAGATCCTAGAGAGATAATTTAAGAATTATTGAACTAACTAAAAAAATCATGATAAAAAAAAAGAGCCAAGATATCATCTTTCAAGAAATTATCCACAAAACCTGGCCTGATATTCTAGAACAAGATGGTAAAATAGAAATCGAAAGAATCTGACAATCACCTCCTGATAAAGATCCCAAAATGAAAACTCCCAAGAATATTGTATACAAATTACATCCTTCCCAGATCAAGGAGAAAATACAGGAAGTAGTCAAAAAGAAACAATTCAAATATTATGCAGCCACAGTCAGGTTAACACATGATTTAGCGGCTTCTGCATTAAAGGACTTGAGAACTTAGAATATGATATTCTGGAAGGCAAAGAGCTAGGATAACAATCAAGAATCACTCACCTAGGAAAATGAGCATTATATAGAATAGAGGACTTTCAATCATTCCTGATAAAAAAGATCAGAGCTGAATAGAAAATTTGACTTTCAAATGCAAGATGTAAAAGAAGCACAAAAAAGTAAACAGGAAAGAGAAATCATAAGGGATTTGATAAGGTTAAACTGTTTATATTCCTAGATGGGAAAATGATATTTATAACTCCTAAAGACTTTCTCATTATTAGTGCAGTTAGAAGGAGTCTACATAGCCAGCAAGCAGAGATGAGTTGAATTTGTGGTATGATTATTATTAAGGGAGGAAAAAGAAGAATCCACTGGGAGAAGTGGAAAAGGAGAGGTAGAATGGGATAAATCATCTGACATAAAAGCAGCCTGAAAGAGATTTTACAGTGGTGAGGGGAATGGGGGAAGTGGGGAGGAGGGAGCACATAAGCCTTAGTTTCATAAGAATTAGTTCAAAGAGGGAATAATATGCATGCTTATTTGGTTGTATAAATATCTCTTATCATGCAGGAAAGTAGGAAGGGAAAGGAATGAGAGAAGAGGGAAGCTGATAGAAGGGAGGGCAGTATAGTGGAGGTAAAAGTCAGAAGCAAAACACTTTTGAGAATGAACAGGGTAAAAGGAGAGAGTAAAAGAGAGAGCCAGATAAACAGAGGGGAAATAGGATGGCAGGAAATACCTGGTTAGTAATCATTACTGTGAAAAAACATTTACAGTGAGTTTCTCTGATAAAGATTTCATTTCTCAAACATATAGAAAACTGAGTCAAATGTATAGAAATAAGAGCCATTCCTCAACTGACATATGGTCAAAGGATATGAGGAGGCAGTTTTTAGACAAAATAATCAAAGCTATCTATAGTCATATTAAAAATGCTCTGAATCTCTATTGATGAGAGAAATACGAATTAAAACAATTCTGAGTTACTACCTCACACCTGTCAGATTGACTAATATAACAGAAAAAGAAAATGATAGTTGTTGGGGGGAATGTGGGAAAATTAAAACATTAAATTACTATTAGTAATTTAATGATATTTATAATGATTTATACTGATTTATATAATTTATACTGATTTAACCTTTCTGGAGAGAAATTTTACACTGTTCCCAAGAACCATGCATACTCTTTGACCAAGCAATGACACTGGTAGTTCTGTATCCCAAAGAGATAAAAAAACAAAAAGGGACAGTATCTAAGTGTACAAAAATATTTGTAGCAGCTTTTAGTGGTGGCAAAGAATTGGAAATTGAGGGGTTGTCCATCAGTTAGGGTATGACTAAATAAGTTGTTGTATATGATTGTGATGGAATGCTATTGTGTTTTAAGAAATGATGAGTAGGATGCTCCCAGAAAAACATGGAAAGACTTACCTGAACTGATGCAAAGTGAAATGAGCATAACCAGGAGAATATTGTACACACTAACCATGATATTGTATGATGATCTATTATGAATAACTTAGCTATTCTGAGCAATACGATACAGAAAATTCTGTATGTCTTATGATGAAAAGGGATGCCAATCTCCAGAGAAAGAAATGGTAGAGGCTGAATGCAGATCAAAGATACTTTTTCTTTACTATCTTATTTTTCTTGAGGATTTTTTTTTACTCTGTTTTCCAAGAAGGAAGATCATAGCAGAATTACTTAAATGGAACTGTGTTTCGCATGACTACATATGTATAACTTATGCCACATTGATTTTCTTCTCAATGGGGGGTAAGGGAAGGAGAGAATTTGGAACTCAAAATTTTTAAAAAAGGTAAAATTGTTTTTATATGTGATTGAAAAAAATATTAGGTAAGATTAAAAAAAAACCTTCCTTCTTCCTATCATTTTTAATTATTGTCTAGGGAAATATCTTCGTAGTCATCCAGGCCCCCAACCTAGTTATCTTTGACTTTTCACTCTCATTCCCCCAATATTCAATCTTTTGCCAAGTTCTCTCAATTTTACCTTTACATTATCATTCATATATACCCTCTTGTTTCCTCTAACACTGCTACTACCCTAATATAGGCACTCATTACCTCACATCTGGACTATTAGAATAGTCAGCTTCTCAGTCTTTCTGAGTTTAAGTCTCTCATCTATTCATCTTCCTCTCAGTTATTAAAATGATCTTCCTAAAGGGCAGTCTGACCATTTTAATACCCCTCTATTCAATAAACTCTAGTGGTTCTCTATCAATTCTAGTATCAAAAAATAAAATTCCTTGTTTAGCATGCAAAGCTCTTCACAAATTGGCCCCCTCCTACCTTTTTAGTTTTCTTATACTTCATTTCCCATCCCCATTCCCACCCCTACATATTCTGCAATTTAGTAACTGTGACCTCCTTGCTGTTTCTTGAACATGACACTCCATATCTCAATTCTGGGCATTTTTACTAACTGTCCCCCCTGAGTAGAATTACAGTTGATTCTCATCATTTACAGTAATTATGTTCTATAAAGTCACAGCGCACACTAAATTAGTGAATACAGAACCATTCCTCCTAGGGGAAATACAGGGTTAGGTTCACTGCAAGACTCTGGTCAAATATTTACTTTAGTACTTTCAAGGGTGGACCACTTACAGATCTTCAATTTTTCTCTTCCTTGCTAAGGATGTACCGTATTGTTGATTCATTAACACTGAACTCATAGCCAAAAACACTATGACTCATGCCTGAATGAAGCTTATCTAACACAAACATTTTCTCCATAAGGCTCATCACCGCCTTCTCTCAAGCTTAGAAACACTAGACAGCACTTCAGTACTATGTTTGGGGGACTTTTTAACAGTGAAATCACCAACAAAAAGAACAAAAATGTGGCACTAAGTAGACTGTAAAAAGGACACTTATTTACAGTGTGAGCTAAAACAAGAAGGAAGATCATAGCCTTGTTCAGCATCAACTGGGAATATGCACCTTGGACAACTCAAATATTTTCACTCTCTGCCCTCAGCTATGAATGACCACAAAAGCACTGAGAGTATTAATTTGAGAGTTACACATAAATTTTAGCAAGTAGGAGAATTTTCAAATGTGAAATTCACACACACACAAAAGAGGATTGACTGTATCTTCTCTCTTCATCTCCACCTCTTGGCTCCTCTACCTTCCTTCAAGACCCAGATGAAATACCACCTTCTTTCAAAAAGGCTTTCCTGGCTCCCCTTAATACTAGTGCCTTCCCTCTTTCCACCTCACCATTTCCCATTCCCATGCTCTCCCAGATGTCATGATCTCTGGAAATATACTAAGCAAGATGACATTAACCCTGAGACTCACACAATCCCTGGAACCCACTGTCCTTGGGGCCCCTTCCTCTGAATGGAGAGAGTGGAGAGTCAACATCAGAGAGCTCTTCCCAGATCCTCTATTTAAAGATGATGTCCTGGACAGCCATCTCATCATTTCCCACCAAGCTTCATCATGCCTCTGCAGGTATCTTCCTTTACCAAAAACCTATTTTTCAGCTTCTTTTTACATCTTTTCTTCCCCCATTAGAGAGTGAGATACTTGTGGGCATGGACTATCTTTTTCCTTTTTATATATCTACAGTACTTAATACAGTGCCTGGCATATAATAAGCATTTAATAAATGTTTAATGACTGGCAGACTTTGCACTTCTCTCTCTCTCTCTCTCTCTCTCTCTCTCTCTCTCTCTCTCTCTCTCTCCACATACACAAACACACACACACACACACACACACACACACACACACCATTCAGAGTTGTTTGTACATTATTTCCATCATTAGAGAGTACTATGAGCTTCTTGAGATTAAGGACTGTCTTTTGCCTCTTTTTATTCCCAACGCTTGGCATAGTGATTATGGCAAAGTAGGTGCTTAATAAGTGTTTGTTGACTCACCAATTGCCAATTTTACATGGTTATTGGATATTTACATGATTATTGGATTTTTTTCTAAGAAATTTGAGAGACTATTACATATATTTTTAAAATTTACTTAGACTCTGAAAGGATGTTATCCCATTTTTCAATTGAAGACAAAGCAAAATAGATTGTCTTATGTGTCAGACATATAGAGCCAATTGTTTTATGAACATATACACTATGAGTGGAATACCAGTCAAAGCTCCCTGCCTAATATATCAGCCTCTATCATGGGTCATTATAGATTTATTCTTTTGGATTTTAAAGAGTCACCTATGAAAATGCAAATACTCTTCAGGAGTATTAAAGCTTATCAGTTAATGCCTTTGGTTGACAGCCAGAGGGTGAAAAACCCTGTGGAAATGAGATATAAAGTGGGTGCTCAGTGTTAGTGGGGAGACAAAAAGAGGGAATGGGTGACAGGAGCAATAAATATGCTAATGAGAAAACTAGACATGCCAAAGACAAATTTCAACTATTATATAATTCCGCTTAGGACTATAATAACCTTGTCATAATAAGAACATAGATTTATAGCTGGAAAGGTGGTTAGAGGTCATCTAGTCCAACCCCTTCTTTTGGGAAGTAAGGAAATGAACACCAGAGTTGAAGTGACTTGAGCAAGGTCAAACATGTAGTAACTTGAAGTCAGGATTCAAAGCACAATTTCCACCATCATACCAATTTAGGCAGCACTTCGTATTTATGCTGTATATGTTTTATATGTACTATTTTTTTCTCCCTTGTTAAAATGTGTTCATTGAGAATAAGGATTGTTTCATTCTTTGTATTTATATCTATTTTGTATTTGTATTTATATCCTCAGTACCTAGTGCAGAACCTGAAATACAAGAAGCATTTAATAAATACTTGTTTAGTGATCCATTGATTGATTGATATACTGTATGTCATTTGATTCCTATAACATCCCAATGAGGTAAGCACTAAGTTGTTATTATCCTCATTTTAGAGAAAAAGGGAAACTGAGGGTTAGAGAGGTTAAAGGTCACATAGTGTCAGATGTAGGATTATGGTGCTGGTAAATTTTAATAACTGGCTCTCTAGGAAAAAATGTTTATATAGCCCACTTTAAAATTTAATCTGCATTATTAACACTGTCTCCATCACTTTAAGTCTAGACAATCAACAAAACAATAAATCAAACCTGGATTTATAATGTTTGCTGATTTTGGAGGTATAAATGCAGACAATAAAAATTTAAAAATTTTTTCTCTTGGGCCTGTACCAGATGTCAGTAGTAAGAAGATCATAGCCTTGTTCAGCATCAACTGGGAATATGCACCTTGGACAACTCAAATATTTTCACTCTCTGCCCTCAGCTATGAATGACCACAAAAGCACTGAGAGTATTAATTTGAGAGTTACACATAAATTTTAGCAAGTAGGAGAATTTTCAAATGTGAAATTCACACACACACAAAAGAGGATTGACTGTATCTTCTCTCTTCATCTCCACCTCTTGGCTTCTCTACCTTCCTTCAAGACCCAGATAAAATACCACCTTCTTTCCAAAAGGCTTTCCTGGATTTGACCCCAGGTCTCTCAGGACTTCAGGTCCAAAATCTTTTCTGTTATACCACGTTGTATCAGACTTAAAACTCAGAAGTGTTTTTCCTGAGGTTGTATGGAAATATTGGGAAAGGAAGTTACAAATTAAATGTGAGGCTAAATGATAACAAGTCAGATCTGCTGACATAACTGCCCTTCCATAGTGACCTGTCATCTTCTGACCTGCATTCATTAAAAAAAAAAAAGTTTACTTATGTGTCTTACTCCTCCAAAAATCTTTGCTATAGAAATTGAAAAATGAAGTAGCCCTAGGTGGGCAGGTGCAAGTTATCCCAGGAGACAAGTATGTAGTGTCAGGGTCAGTAACTAAACAATAGATTAAACCAGACAAATGAACAGCAGAAACACATGCTACTTCCCACATTTCATATTCAGCCTGGATCGATTAGCTCACATTCTCTATGGTGCTAATTATTGATAGTGGCCACAGTGAAGAGTGGTAGAAAAAAAGTGATTTTTCAAGGCTTCCTGCACTGATGTAAGGCAAAAGGGATTCATGAGCGTGCATGCATGAACACACACACACACACACACACACGCACACACACGCGGCGCACACACACACACACACTCATACATATTCATGCATGCACCCTCCTTCCCTTGCCAACCCACTCCCTCTACAGACTGAAAGATGTGCTGAATAAGCCCCATGGAGGCACAGACAACTGCAACTGTGACTTCAAAGACTCCCAAGCAGCAAATGGTTGCAGCTCAATCCTCCTTTGTTCAGCCGGGCCTGGAGCCTGTCATTCATGAGTCAGCCTACAGCTGCTGCCCTTGCTTTGGCTTTCCATCAAACTCCAAAATCAGGAAACTAATATCTCCGTGGTCCTTGCCATTTTAGTGAGGGTTTCTTAGTGGCTGATCAGCCCCTGTCCCGGATGTAGCCCCCCAGCACATTGATTTCTGCTCCCTGAATCATGTTTTACAGGTAGTTTAGTTAACTGCTATTGAATGCCTCTGTATCTGGTGATGTAGCAGTCTTAAAACTACTTAAAACAGACAAAGGGAAACAGTTGTGGGCAATACTCTTTTTTGGACTTCGTAGAATTATGCCAATTGGAAGGGACTTTAGTGTTCAAGCGTTCCTAACTCAGCACCCATGGATCCCTTGAGCAGATTGATAGATTTCAGCAGGGGGAAAGGGAGAGGGGCCATGAATGTGAATTGGATACATACACATATGTATATGCATGACCATATAAATATATATGCCTCTACCTGAAATTTACCATTTCCTTCAATTATGAATGTTTAAAAAATATTATTCTGAGAAGAGGTCCATAGGCTTCACCAGACTGCCACATAACTGTGTCCATGAGACAAAATAATGGTTAAGAATCTGATAATCCATTCCCAAAGATAATATTCTGACTATGTAGTCATCTACTTACAACCTCCAAAGTCAATCCATTTCACTTCTAGACAACTCTAATTGCTAGGAATTTCTTCATCCTATCAAGCTACAATCTGATTCTTTGTGCCTTTTACTGCCTGTGCCTAATTCTACTTCTGGGGTCCAAAGAGAACAAATAAAATTCTCCTTTCACAAGATAACTATTGATATACAGTAGTTCGTGATAATCTCCATTCTTGGAATAATTATAACTGGTTCTTTCAGTTGATCTGCTGGCATGCTTTTAATTTTCCTTCACCATGCTGGCTACACTCTTCTGGAGGTACTCTACATGGCAAAAGCCCTTCCTCCCAGAATTGAGCCCAGTACTCCAGAAAAACATCTGGATAGGACAGAATACAACAAGGTTGCCATTTTTCCTTTCCTGAATACTAAGCTTCTACCTAAAATCACGTCACCTTTTCTGCTGCTCTATCATACTATTGACTCACATTGAGCTTGCTGTCTTCTAAAGATTTTAAGTTCTTTATACATCAAGATATATGAATAAGCAGCCACTCTCCTGCATTTGTGTTTGGGGTTTTTTTTAAAAGCTAGCTGTAAAACTCTACATTTTTCCATATGAACCTTCATTTTACTAGACACAGTCCAACATTTAACTTATTGAAATACTGTTGAACTTTAACTCTGTCAGACCGCATGATCCCTGTTAGCTTTGGAGTCAGCATGATACAGTGGGGAGTGTACTAGGTATTAGAAACAAAGTTCCTGGGTTCAAACCCATGTATCCCAAATCCAAGGTATCCCAAGTTTTGGCTTGCTCGTCTGTAAGATAGGGGGTTATATTACATTATTTCTCATCATCAAATCCAATTGTAAAGTGAAACTACCAATTTGTTTATTGTGACTCTAAAATACTATTTTTGCCATCCCCTTGGACTAGGAGAAATAAAAATTGTCTTCACTGAGAGGCTTAAATATTTTCCATCATTCCCCATTAGTTATTATTCCTATGACACCAAGTTTCAAAATACTGGTGTTACTTTGTGTCAATTGACAAATTGACAAGACTCACCTTAAGGATACTTCCTAGGATATCTTTGTATTAGTTACTCATGGATAAACAGCCCTTTCTTCTCTCACAGTATGAGTTGTCTGTGGATACCAGTTCAAGATGGGGTAATATTATCTTCTACAACAATGGGAGATAACGGTTCTATTGTGGGACCCCACTGTTCTACATGGGGGGGATTGAGAGTCCTCAGTGGATAGATTTGTGTGAATAGACACCAGTAGGTCAGCAATCCGGGAGCTTTGGCTCCCAGGCCCTTGTCCAAGGTGTCACAGTTTAAAACTCTTCCTCTTACTGAAAATAATAGGGAATAAGACAGAGGAAGCCAGATATTTGTGACGCAGCAGAACTCTGCAGTCTATGCAAAGGGTCCAAAGAAGGCAACTAGACAATGCCAGAAGCTATCTATTCCACCTATAGTGGAATTCTGTAGGTGCCAGCCAGTGAACACTGGGTCAAAAGAGCTACCCATTTACATGAGAATGAAGTCAAATAAAAATACCAGCATAGATTGGGTATGGAATTTTTATATTCTAAAGCAAAATTTGAGAATCAATGTGGCTTAATAGTTAAAGAAATATCCTTAGAGTAGAGAAAGGCATAGGTTTAAGCTGGCTTGTGATAAATGCCAACTCTGTGACCTTCAACATATCAGTGCTTCAGGCAACTCTCTGAGATTATAAATTACCAATGAGTTGCTGATGGTTATCTGTAGAGAGTATTCTCCATACTCTTGAATTTATAGGTCTTAACCAAAGGTGGAGGGGGGGTAGGGAGAGAAGAAAAGTTGAGGTGGCAATCTTTAATTAACAGATCTGAATTCAAAAACTGTCATTTTCATTGTTAATGCATTGCTAAAGTCACTTTGTTTTGGTTTGAAACCTTTGGGGAATATTAATTAATCTAATAACCAAAGAAATAGATAAATGAAAACCAGTGACCTTGAGAGCAATACTCAACAATCATTTCCAACAGGAAAAAAATCAACATTGTGTCAGACCAATGCTGTTTGGAGCTCTCTTGAGGGTTGCCCTTCAGAGCAGAGATGAACCATGTAATCAGTAGGGATTTTTATTTTGAACAGTTTGGTCTTGTCAGTCTGGAAAATATTACTGGCTTTTTTCTATGTGGGTTTTTTTTTTTTTGTCAGAATCTAAAAAAAGATGTGGATGTATGTGTGTGCGAGTGTGTGTTTCTGGTGTGCTAAATGGAGTACATTTATACAGGGTGGCTCAAAGGTCTTACTGCAGTTTTAAGTTTAAACTACCCTAAGACCTTTGGGCCATCCTGTACATTAACTGGTTGTATAGGATTTGTTGGGATTTTCTGATCCTGTCACAAAATGGACATATTCAGTTAAGCCTTAAGAACAGTCCTATTAATTTACAGAATTAAGGGATCACTCAAACCAAGTACTAAGATTATGTTGGGGGGAGGGGGGATATCATCAATCTTCATTACTTAATATTAGTACTTTATGACATTATGGAAAAGAGACAACTGTATGGTATGAATCAAACAGTAGCAGCATTGCATATTATTAGCAACAATTACACACAATCAACAGATCTCTGAAGAGCATACTGCAAAAGGCTGTATTGTTTCTTTCTTGTTCCCAAATGGAGATGGGGTCAGATTTCATGGCCAAGAGCACTCCATAGAGAGCACTTGATACAATGGAGAGTAAAGCAAGTCCCTAGGTTTGATTATAATCAGTCAATAATGAGATCAAAGGAAGGAGGTTTGTTGAAGTTCTAGAAATATAGGTTGGAATTATAGGAGCATCCAAGTCCAAAGAGTGAAAGTAGCATACTGTAAAATCAGATGAGAGTCCAATGAACCAGTTCTCCAAATGGGTCTGAATTATGACAAATGACATATTTCCTATTTTGACTCACTAAGCACAGATACTTTCTCCTACAGATCCACAGTGTTCAGAACCAAAGTCACCTGCTTTTGTCTTTTGCATGAGCCTGGGGTGTGGACATTTGTGTTTCCCTAATGGAAGTGATTCAGTTCATGCAGTAGAAAGCAGTGGCATTGTCGCACAAACCCCAGTGTTGAGCTCAATAGAAATACAAGAATCATCTTATCTGCTACTCATCCCTCGTTCCTTATCAGCACCTTCACTCTTTACTGGTATTCATTACAAATGTTTTCTCCCATGTTACATATTTATTGACTGTGCCCATGATCATGGCAATCCTATCAATTCTTCCATAATGTTTCCCATCCCAGTCCTCTTGTTCCACTGTTACCACCCATTTCAGGAGTAACCTCTCTGTCTTCTAATTCAACACACCCCAAGTACTATTACAAGAAGAACTTTCCTAAACATGATACTTCTATCATTGTAACTTCTCTATTTCTTTCAATAGCGCCATCATCTTTTCTGGAACCTCAATCTCAGAATTATCCTTAACTTTTTATTCCTCCTTGTAGCCAAACACTTACCAAGGCTTATTGGTTATATCACCACAAAATCTCTGACACCTGTCCCCTTCTCTCCACTTGTACCACAATCACTTTGGTTGCAGTATTTAATGCTTCTTACATAGACAGTTGCAACAGACTCCCTAATTACTCTCCTAGCTTCTACTCTTCTCTCTATTCCATCCTCCATAGAGCAACCAAATTGATATCCTTAGGCACAACTCTGACCATATCACTGTCATATTCAAGAAGCATCATTTGTTCCCTATTGTCCCTAGGATAAACTATAAACACCATTATTTGTCTTTTAAAGTCCTATACAATCTGTTTCCAACCCATTTTTCCATATTGATTTCTCATCACTCCTTTTCATGTATCCTGTGTTATAATCAAACTCATCTATTCACTATGCCATAAATCTAACAGTCTACTCCTGTGTCTTTGAACAATCTCCCATACTTCCCTGCCTTCTTCTACCTCCTGGAATCCCTATCTTTCCTTAAGGCTTGAGGATGAGATTTCTTGAGGATGAGATAAGCTTCAGGATGAAATTTCCTGATTTCCTCCAGTTGTTAGTTCTCTCTCTCCTGAAATTAATTTACATGAAAAAATCATTTTGTATGACAGGCAGCATGTCACAATGGATTGAAGGCCTGTCTTACAGTTGGGAATTGCTTAGTTTAAGCACTACCTCTAATATATACTAGCTATATGACTCTCAAGAAGTCACCCAAGCCCCTTAGTAGGAAGAGTTAAATGATGCAAGGGATGGAGGGCTGGGCCTGGAGTCAGAAAGATTCATCATTCTGAGTTCAAATCTATCTTCAGATACTTACCAGCTGTGCAACTTGAGCAAATCACTAAATCATGTTTGTCTCACTTTCCTCATCTGTAAAATGAGCTGGGGGAAAGAAATGGCAAACCACTCTAGTATCTTTGCCAAGAAAACCCCCCAAATAGGGTCATGAAAAGATAGACCTGACTGGGAAAATAACTGAACAATAACAACAATCCCCTCAGTACTGCCAGAACACTTTCTAAGATTAAAAATTAAATCTGATTTACTAATATTCATCAGTGGAGGCAGTTTCCACAACAGAAATTTCCTATGCCAATGAAACCACAGTTCTTTCCTGCTCCTAATAATATGTATATGTATATACTTATAGATATGTGTGTATAAGAGCTTTATTTTCAGGTGGCTAGATGGTGCAGTGAATAGAACACCAGTCCTATAGTGAGAAG
Source organism: Gymnobelideus leadbeateri (assembly GCA_011680675.1). Classification (NCBI taxonomy): domain Eukaryota; kingdom Metazoa; phylum Chordata; class Mammalia; order Diprotodontia; family Petauridae; genus Gymnobelideus; species Gymnobelideus leadbeateri. Next base: position 95,048 of record WOXC01008148.1, on the reverse strand, counting down.
GACCTGAGTTCAAATTTGACCTCTGCCACTTAATACTTGCTAGCCGTGTGACCTTGGACAAGTCACTTAACCACAACTTCCCTGCCTTTCCCCCTCTGAAAAGGAAAAAAAGAAAAAAAATAGAAGTTTTATTTTCTTAAGAGAACATAAGATCACTGGGGGCTCGAATTATTTTTATACCTTTGCATACCCAGCATCTAGCAAAATACCTAGCACATGGTAAGCCTTTAAGAGATATTTACTGAGTATCATTATTTCCCAGCTCAGAAATCTTCAGTGTTTCTCCAAAAACTTCACAGATTCATACATTTGAAGCTGGAAGGGATTATAGAACTCAGTTAGTACAATCACTTATTGTACAAATGAAGAAACTGAGGTCCAGAGAGGTTTTGTAACTTATCCAAAGTCCAAAATGTCTCTAACCATCTCTTCATATTCTCTCCCATTACTTCCCTGCACAAATCATCTGTTCCTGCCAGAAAGACGTATTCACGGCTCCCCTACTATCCTGCACAGATCCCCACTCTGGCTCAAACTATTCCCTTTCCTCTTATCTTTGTACATTTTGTACAAAAGGCCAACCCAAGCTTCACCCCCTCCTTTAAGAAGCCTTTCCTAATGTTTCCAGTTCACATTCATCTTTCTTCACTTAAAGCACTTATCTTTTGCATTATTGTTTTGTATTGTGATTTAACTCTCGAAAGTCAATGGGTCAAGAGCTGGTCTTGGAAGTCCTATGTTCAAGTAATGCCTCTAAGTTACTTAACCTATAGATGCTCTAGGAAACTCTGATGATTTTTTTTTTTTAGCCTTAAGACTAAGTTTCAGAGAAACTGCCTAAGTGAATTAGTAGAGAGAGTTTGCTCATCTGGGAGTTACCTATATCACTGAAATCACGCATATTTTCTCTATAGGTCCCCACATTTAACTTTTGTTATGACTTAACTTTTCATTTGTGTGTATGAATGAGGGAGGAGGGGGTATACCCCACCAGTGCTACTCCAAGACATCATCATGACATGGAGATAATAATGTGGTGTTGAAAGCTGTTCCAGTGAAACACAAGCTCTGGCAGGCCCTACCTACCTGCAGAGACATTGAGCACTGGCCTTGTGACAGCCTGTGTGTCTGTAATCCAAATTCTAGCCTGGTTTAGAGATTCATAACCAGGTGATGGATTTTTTTTTTTGAGTCAGGACAATTCCTGGAAAAACAAAAACAAAAACAAAAAAAAAACCAGTCCACCAAAATGTAAAGGAATTGAACTTTATTGGGGAAGGTATAGGCATATTACTGAAATTACCAATCCTGGAAGTATATGTATATGTTTGTGTGTATAAAGATACACATCTGAACATGTGCACATATGCATATAAAATAAAAATAGCTGAGTTTATATAGTGTTCTTGGATTTACAATGAATCTGCAAGTACAATGTGTTGTATCTACACTCACATAGTACTAGGTGTTCACTAAATAAAATTTTAGCTCATTATTCAAATCAGTAAGTTGAGAGTCATAAACTAAAACCTTTCAAGACAATATTGGCCATAGGAATGACTCATCCAAATTAGAATAATGAAAATTTTAAGCCCTTTGGACAATCACAGTAATCAACGATGGATGAAATTGATTTGGATGAGGAAAGAACGAGTAGCTATTTATTGGAGCCATGTTTTTATGGTTCAGTCTCAGGGAATCTGTTTTCCTTGCTCCCACTGCAGTCCACTGTTGAACAGAAGGCCCTTTTCACTCACCACTGCTCCTGCCTTCTCTGTCTCTGTCACACATTCCAAATGGCGAGCTCATCACTTCCTAAAGCATATTTGTATTTCTTATCAATGTGCAATGGAAAAAGAATTGATGAAAACTACCTTGGAGTGTTAGCAATGTTTGCATTGACTTACCACCAACAAACCATGCCCACTTTTCATTCCAGCAGCAGTTATCACCAATGAGAACTGCAAAATGAGGAGTTAGGTTAGCTCTATCAGAGAAATAAAAAATGTAAGGCAGATAATTGTCATCTGGATTATGTTGAAGATGAATAAATCTTTCAATAAGCCTTAGCTTTAACCCTGACTGGTTCTCTGCACATATGTTTCCAACAGAAATGGGAGGCTTTGTGGAAGAATAGGGGAAACTTTTCATCTTGTATGAGATTGACACTATGATAAGGAAAAACTTAAATTTGAGTTGAAATCGAATTTAGTTCCCCCCCAAAAAGAATAAAATAATTTTATGAGAGAAATAAGTGTGAAAAGCTGATAGTGAGACTTCCTAATGAAATGTTTTACACAAGGGATCCCCAACCAGTCATTTTTAAAACCTGATCCAGTGGTTTTCTGATCAAATACTACTTTCTTTCCCTCTTCATAGTTCATTAATATTTTAACTGACAAAATGTAGGGAGGGGAATATAGCAGCAGCAATACCAGCAGCAGCAGCAGCAGCAGTACCAGCAGCTCTAGTAGTAGCAGAAGCACCACCACCACTAGCTGCAGCAGCAGCAGCTTCTGGCCATGTAACTGCTTTATGTCTTGTTCTTTGAAAGGCATTCCTATGGGAGGGAGAATGGGTTAGGTACTATTATTAGGCAGCAGTAATTTAACTCCCCATATCTACACAGGAGTAGGTGACTATCTGTGTCAATGACTCCCCATGTTCCCCTGGGTATTCTAAACCAAGAAGCAAATGACAGTTGCCCCCAAAGAAATGCAAGGTAGGAGCTCTCAGCTCAGACTTCCGTTGCTGCTTCATATTTACAAGGAGGCTCATAAATAGAAAATTCCAAAGTTAAAGTATGTCCGTCTCTTTTTAAATATGTATTTCTGTGCTTGTATTGAAATACATACTAACTTATATATATATATATATAAGTTAGTATATAATATATATATATATATATATATATATATATATATATATATATATATATATATATATATATGTGTGCAGGTGCACTTGTACACACGCTTGTTATAAACTCAGTAGGGACCAAGAATAAACAGATGAAAAATAAAAGTGTCTGTCCTTGAGGAGCTTGTAATTGACTCATAGATGGTGGGCTTTAGCTAACCTCTGCTGCAACCCCTACTGAGATGTGCAACCTGAGGGCATTGGGCATAGGAAGAATTTAACTTGATGAAAGCAAGAAAAAAAATATTGCAAAATGAGGTGAGGAGTAGTCTACAATCTTGTTTTTGTTGACTCTTTCCAATCCCCTCCTTCCTTGCCCTTCATTTTTCAAAGTAATAAGTCTTAGTTTGGGGGAAGGGAAGGAAAAACCAAGGGGGGCTTCATGGAGGGGATGGCACTTGAGCTAGGCCTTGAAGAAACAAAGATTTCAACCAAAAGAGCTGTGGAAGGAGTATATTCCAGGTTTTCCTCCAGACATTGAGGCAAGCTGTGTAAGGGCATGGAGATAAATGGTTTCATTCTCTGTGCTAGTATCCCCAGTGCTGAGCATATTTCACATCATATATTTCTTGTTGTTTAGTTGTATTTTAGTCTTGTAGTCGTGTCCAGCTCTTTGTGACACCTGTTGGGGTTTTCTTGGCAAAGATACCAGAGTAGTTTGTCATTTCCTTCTCCAGTTCATTTTATAGATCACAAAACTGAAGCAAACAGGGTTAAGTGACTTGCCCAGGTTCATACTGCTTAGTAAGAGTCTGAGACCTAATTTTAACTCATGAAGATGAATTTTCCTGACACCAGACCAGGTATGCTATCCACTGTGTCACATACCTGCTCCTATCATCTATTACTCAATAAATACATATTGATTAATAATAATAAAATTGGCTGTCCATTTTGGCTAGGAAATTTATATATATATATATATATATATATATATATATATATATATATATATATATATATATGTATATATAAAATAACATAATGAGGCTAGAACATTAGGTTGAGGCCATGTTGTAGAGGGTTCCAAATGCCAGAGAGGTAATTGGGAGCCACTGATGGCTTTTGAGTAAGGCATTTCCATATTGTCAGATGTCTGAATTAAGGAAGTCATTTTGGTAACCATGTAAAGGGATGAGTAAAGAGGTAGAAGACTGAAGACGGGGGAGAACAACTATGGAGGCTGTCCAGGCCAGAAGCAGAGGCAATGGGGACCTTAAAAAGAGTAGAGTTTATGAAGAGAAGGAAATGAGCACATAAGATGCTATGGAATTGAGATTGACAGACCTCAAAAATAGAATAGATATGGCCAGTGGGGGTTGGGGGGGAGGAATCAAGATGGTGGAGAAGAGGCAGCAACTCAGCTGAAATCTCCCAACATTCCCCTCCAAACAACTTTAAACAATGCCTCAAATCAAATTCTGGAGTGCCAAAGCCAACAAAAGGCAGGGGTGATGTGTTATTTTTTTCCATCCCAAGACAACCTAGGGGGTCAGTAAAAGAGGTCTGTGACCAGTGTGAGGGCCAGCCCATAGTGAAGTTGCCACATAAGGTGGCAACAGTAGAAGGAGGTTTTGGAGGCACCTGCAACAGTGGAAGCAGTAAATTCAGGAGCTCTCAGTACAGAGATGACAAGGGATGTAGGAAACTGGTCAGAAAGAGAGCACAGGGGGACCTTTGCTGGTCTTGATGAAGGCATCTGTTGCATTGCCCATAAGCAGTTACAGGACAAAGGGGAGCACAAGTACTTTTGGCTACAGGAGAGCAGAGGTCCTGGTCATGATTCCAGGGCAAAGAAGAGTACTAACACTTGTGGCTACAGGGAAATAGGGTCTTTTTCTGGGTAAAGATCATAATGCAGTTCAGGAGAACAGTGACCACACATCTTGTATCATACCATCTTGGAAGTACTAAAAATATATAGATTTTAGAACTAGCTCTGGAAAAAGCAGCACAAAAAGCCTGAAGCTTGGTTCCCCAGGACCTCAGTGCAGGAGGAGACACACATTTTAACATAAAGCTAAGACTCAAGAAATTGTCATTAGCAAACAAGAACAATAAAAAAAGTGACCATAAAAAGTTACTAGGACAGGTGACAGGGAAGATCAAGAAACAACTCAAAAGACAACATCAAAACAGTTTTGTGTAAAGTCTCAAAGAAAAATATGAATTGGACTCAAGACTAACAAGAATTACTAGAACAGCTTAAAAGGAATTTAAAAATCAGATAAGAGAGATAAAGGAAAATAAATAAAAGTAATGTGTAAAAATTAGAAAAAGAGTGTCAACAGCATAAAAAAGATGCAAAAAATACTGAAGAGACATAAAGGAACAATAAAATGAAGTCTAAAGAGTAAAAAATAAAAGAAAATGTGAAATATCCTTTTTTGTTTAAATAATAATTTCTTTTTCACCAGTTATATGTCAAGAAATTTTTTAGCATTTATTTTTAAAAGATTTTGAGTTCCAGTACTCTGGAAGGTGAAGGAGCAGTAAATATGACCAAGAATAACCTACCCAGCAAAACTGAATATTATCCTTCTGGGAAAAAAAAATAAACATTTCATAGAAGAGAGCACCTTCAAGCATTTCCAATGAAAAGATCAAACTGAATAAAAAATTCAGTATTCAAACAAAAGTCTCAAGAGAAACATAAAAAGGTAAACACAAAAGAGAAATCATGAGGGACTTAATATTTTTAAACTGTTTATATTCCTATGTGGGAAGAAGATACATGTAACTTCTAAGAACCTTACCATTACTAGGACAGTCAGAAGGAATATACATGAATGGTTATGAGTTGGCTATGATGTGATAACTTAAAAAAAATAAGGAAAAACAAATGATGCATAGGGAGATGGGAAAGGGGAGAGGAGGAATGGAAAAAATTACCCTAAAAAGGCATGCAAAGAACTTTTACAGTAAAAGGGATAAGAGGTTTGTTGGTTAGGGTTGTTGGGCAATTCTGAAACCTCACTCTCATTGGAATTGGTTCAAAGAGGAAATAAGAATACACACTCAGTTGAGTGTCTCTATTTTAACTAACAGGGAAGTAGGATGAGAAGGGGATAAGAGAAATGGAAGGTAATAGAAGGGAGTGTGGATTAAGGGAGATAATGGTCAGAAGCAAAACAGATTTTTGAGGAGGGACAGTGTTTTTAAAAAATGGAGAGAAGGGGATAAACAGGAAAAAATAGGATAGAGAAAAATACACAGTTAGTAATCATAATTGTGAATGTGAATGGAATAAATTCACCCACAAAACAGAGGCAGAGAGTGTAATGAATTAGAAACTAGCTTCTAACAATATGTTGTTTATAAGAAACACACATGAAACAGAAAGACAGCAAAATTAGGGGCTGGAGCAGAATTATATTGTGCTTCAGCTGAGGTTATATAAAAAAGGCAGGGCTGGCAATCACGATCTCAGACAAATAAAAACAGAAATAGACATAATTAAAACAAACAAGGAAGGAAACTACATTTTGCTAAAAAGTATCAAAGACAATGTCATAATATCAATGCTAAATATATATGTACCAAATGGCATAGTATTGAAATTATTAAGGGAAAAGTTCAGTGAGTTATAGGAAGAAAAATAGAACAAAACTATGTATTAGTGAAAAACCTGAACTTTCAGAACTAAATAAATCTAATGTTAAAATAAATAAGAAAGATGTTAATAAGATGAATAATTTTTAGAGAAGTTAGATATGGTAGATCTCTGGGAAAAAATTAAATGAGAATAGAAATGAATATACTTGTTTTTTCCTCAACTGTATATGGCACTGACACAAAAACCTGACCATGTATGAGGGCATAAAAACCTCACCAACAAGTACAGAAAACATGTATATTAAATTCATTCTTTTCATACCCTAATGCAATAAAAATTACATTCAACAAAGTAAAATAGAAGCATAGATTAAAATTAATGGGAAATTAAAAAATCTAATCCTAAAAAATAAGTGGGTCAAATAACCAATCACAGAAACAATCAATAATTTCATCAAAGAGAATGACAAAAATGAGACAACAGATCAAAATTTTTGGAATGCAATCAAAGTAACACTTAGGAGAAAAATTATACTCTAAACATTTACATAAAAATAGAGAAAGAGGGGGCGGAGCCAAGATGGCGGAGTAGAAACAGCTCTTCCAAGCCTCTCTGCCCCCAGATTCTCCACAAACTATGTAAAAAAGGACTCTGAAAATCTTCTGGAGCCCCAGCACCCACAGAACGACACAGAGAAGCTAACCTCCCGCTGGGGACAGCCCAGCACCCTGCAGGAAGGACCAGCGCAGTGGTCTGGGAGCCGGCAGAGCGCAGAGCGCAGGAGCCGAGCCGAGCCCAGGTCCACATGAGCCGAGGTTTTAGCCCCAGGGCGGCAGGGCCAGCAGCCGGCTGGAGGAACCCCAGAACACCAGGAACTGTGGAAACGCCAGAATTATCAACATAGACTTGCCTAGGACAAAGTAAGAGGTTAGTGTCCTATGGACTTTGGGACCTGTATTTGGGGAATGCGTCAGCTCCCTCCCCTGGGGGCTAGAAGCTGCTGAGGAGACAAGCCACTGTGTAGTTTTCATAGGCATTTCCGGCTCCCAGCCTACAAATCGTGGGGAGATCCAGCGATCAGTCTTGGGGGGTAATCGCTCATGCTTTAACCTCCCTGGATCTGGATTGTGATCTAGGGTGGAAGTTGTGGGTGGGTTTACAGCTTGCCAGAAACGGAAGTTGCCCCCCACACGTTTGGGACGAAAATTCCTCTATCTGGCCTTGAAGCCATAGTGTGGCAACAAGCCCAAAAGTCAAGCAATTAAGTGGCAACATGCCAAGGCAAAGGAAACAGAAAAATGCAACCCTAGACTCCTATTTTGAGGGCATAGAGCGGGAAAAGGACTGTGAGGTCAGAAGTCCTGCTCCAAAAGCCCCAGGGGAAAACATGAGCGGGTTGCAGGCCATAAAGGACCTTAAGGAGGACTTTAAAAATCAAATAAGAGAAGTGGAGGAAAAATTAGAAAGAGAAATGAGAAGGATGCAGGAAAAGTATGAAATGAGGGTCAACAGCCTGACTGAGGAAAACAACACCTTAAAAAATAGACTAGCTCAAATGGCAAGGGAGGCCCAAAAGGGCAATGAGGAGAAGAATGCCTTAAAAAGTCGAATTTGCCAGATGGAAAAAGAATCTCAAAGTTCACTGAGGAGATTCATTCCTTCAGAGTTAGACTGGAGCAAATGGAAGCTAATGACTTTATGAGAAATCAAGATGCTATTAAGCAGATCCAAACAAATGAAAGATTAGAAGGCAATGTGAAATATCTCATGGGAAAAACCACTGACCTGGAAAATAGATCCAGGAGAGACAATTTAAAAATTATTGGACTACCTGAAAGCCATGATCAAAGAAAGAACCTAGAAATCACCCTTCAAAAATTCTCAAGGAAAATTGCCCTGATGTTTTAGACCCAGAGGGCAAAATAGAGGTTGAAAGAATCCACCAATCACCTCCTGAAAAAGATCCCCAAAAGAAAACTCCTAGGAATATTATAGCCAGGCTCCAGAATCCCCAGATCAAGGAGAAAATACTACAAGCAGCCAGGAAGAAACAATTTCAATAGTGTGGAAACACAATCAGAATAGCCCAGGACCTGGCAGCTTCTACACTGAGGGATCGAAGGGCATGGAATATGATATTCCAGAGGGCAAAGAACTGGGAATGAACCCAAGGGTCACCTACCCAGCAAAACTGAGTATTTTGTTTCAGGGGAAAATATGGTTATTCAGTGGAATAGAGGACTTTCAAGCATTCTTGAGGAAAAAACCAGAATTGAATAGAAAATTTGACATCCAGACACAAGAAGCAAGAGATGCCTGAGAAGGTAATCAGGGAAAAAGAAATCAAAAGGAACTTATCAAAGTTGAACTATTTACATTCCTATATGGAAAAGCAATATCTGTGACTGATGATATCTTTCCCACTATGAAAATAATGGAAGAAGGGGGTGTGTTCATACGAATACATATGTGAATGTGTGTGTATATGGTTGCAGTTGTATATGGATAGAGGGCATAGGTTGATTTTGTTGGGAAGGGAGAGTACTCAGGGGATGGAATTATGAGGTGAGAGAGGAGAGTGGCAAGAGGAGATGGGGAGAGACATGGTAGGGTAAACTATCTCATGTAGGGGAAGTGGGTGCAAAGGAGGGGGAGAATAAGGAAGGCTAAAAAGGCAAAACCACATTCACATTGAATTTGGTTCAGGGAGAAAATGACATACTAAATGGGATATCTCAACCTGCAGCAGGATAGGGGGAAGGGGGATGAGAGGAGAGATGATGGATGGGAGGGCATCCTTGGGGTGAGGGGAGGTTGGAAGTACTTACTATAGAAGAGGGACAGGATCATGTAGGGAATGGACCAGGTGGGGGGTGGGATGAGTGGGAGGGAATTATAAGCATCCTTGCACAATATATCTACTATGATAATGTTTTGCATAGCTAGACATGTACAACATATACTGAATTACTTATATCCCAAGAAGGAATGGGTGACAAGGGAGGAAGGAAATGGATCTGAAATTCGAGGTCGTAACATTAAATGTTTCAAATATATATATAAATACTATTATTAATACTCTTTTTGCCTATAATTGGGAGATAAGATGTGCAGTCATTGGGACACAAAGATTCATCTTCCTCTAATGGAAAAGTCGATGGGGGTATGGGAGAAGGTATAGGAGAGAGCAGATTGGAGGAAGCGATATCTTGTGGGACTGCTATTCTGGGAGGTTGGGTAGGGGAATAATGGGGGGAAAATGATTGTAACTCAAAATCTGGCGGAAATGAATGATGTAAAACAGAAGTTAATAAAGTATTTGTTTAAAAAAAAATAGAAAAAATAGAGAAAGAATAGATCAATGAATTAATTATGCAATTTAAAAAATAAACTAGAAAAAGTATAACTTTCAAATCCCCAAATAAATACCAAAATGAAATTCTTGAAAATCGAAGGAGAGATTAATAAAATTGAAAGTAAAAATCCCATTGAACTAATAAATAAAAATAGGAACTGGTTTTATGGTGGGAAATAGATAAACTATTGGTTAATTTGATTAATAAAAAAAGAAGGAAAAGAAATCACCAATATACCAAATGAAAGGGGTGAATTCAACACCAACCAAAATTAAGTTAAAGCAATTATTAAGTTATTTTGCTCAATTATATACCAATAAGTCTAAGTGAAATGAATGAACATTTATAAAAATATAAATTACTCAGATTAACAGAAGAAGAAATAGAATACTTCAAAAACCCTATCTTAGAAAAGTAATTGAAAATTCTATAAATAGTGGTGATGAATATTTCACCCTGAATATACCAAGATAATGTCAAAATGCATGTACAATTTAAACATAAAGTATGATATTATAAGAAAATTAAGAAAGCGTGGAAAATTTTACCTATCAGATCTATTGATAAGAAATAATTTTGACCATTTAAACAAGATATAGAGAGATATATATCACTAGTAGTTAAATGGATAGTTTTGATTACATGAAATTAAAATCTTTTTTTTGCAGCCAAAATCAGAAGGAAAGCAGGAAATGGGAGGGGGGGGGAAGGAACTTTGTAGCATATTTCTCTGATAAGGGTTTCATTTCTAAAATATATAGGGAACTAAGTCAAATTTATTTTTTTAAACAACTGCTTTATTAACTTCTGTTTTACATCATTCATTTCTGCCAGATTTTGAGTTACAATCATTTCCTCCCCATTATTCCCCTACCCAACCTCCCAGAATAGTAAGTAGTCCCACAAGATATCGCTTCCTCCAATCTGCTCTCTCCCATACCTTCTCCCATACCCCCATCGACTTTTCCATTAGAGGAAGGTGAGTCTTTGTGTCCCAATGCCTGCACATCTTATCTCCCTATTACAAGCAAAAAAGTATTGATAATAGTATTTATATATGTCTTTGAAACATTTAATGTTACGACCTAGAATTTCAGATCCATTTCCTTCCTCCCTTGTCACCCATTCCCTCTTGGGAGATGAGTAATTCAGTATATGTTGTACATGTCTAGCTATGCGAAACATTATCATAGTAGATATATTGTACAAGGCTGCTTATAATTCCCTCCCACTCCATTCCCTACATGATCCTGTCCCTCTTCTATAGTGGGTACTTCCAACTTCCCCTCCCCCCAAGGGTGCCCTCCCATACATCATCCCTCCTATCATCCCCCTTCCCCCTATCCTGCTGCAGGTTGATATATCCCATTTAATATGTATGTCATTTTCTCCCTGAACCAAATTCAATGTGAATGTGGTTTTGCCTTTTTAGCCTTCCTTATTCTCCCCCTCCTTTGCAACCACTTCCCCTTGCTTCTTCTACATGGGATAGTTTACCCTACCCTGTCTCTCCCCATCTCCTCATGCCACTTTCCTCTCTCACCTCATAATTTCATCCCTTGAGTACTCTCCCTTCCCAACAAAATCAACCTATGCCCTCTATCCATATATAACTGGAACCATATACACACACATTCACATATGTATTCATATGACCACACCCCCTTCTTCCATTATTTTCATAGTGAGAAAGATATCATCAGTCACAGTTATTGCTTTTCCATATAGGAATGTAAATAGTTCAACTTTGATAAGTTCCTTTTGATTTCTTTTCCCTGATTACCTTCTCAGGCATCTCTTCTTCTTGTGTCTGGATGTCAAATTTTCTATTCAATTCTGGTTTTTTCCTCAAGAATGCTTGAAAGTCCTCTATTCCACTGAATGACCATATTTTCCCCTGAAACAAAATACTCAGTTTTGCTGGGTAGGTGACCCTTGGGTTCATTCCCAGTTCTTTTGCCCTCTGGAATATCAAATTCCATGCCCTTCGATCCCTCAGTGTAGAAGCTGCCAGGTCCTGGGCTATTCTGATTGTGTTTCCACAATATTGAAATTGTTTCTTCCTGGCTGTTTGTAGTATTTTCTCCTTGATCTGGGGATTCTGGAACCTGGCTATAATATTCCTGGGAGTTTTCTTTTTGGGATCTTTTTCAGGAGGTGATCTGTGGATTCTTTCAACCTCTATTTTGCCCTCTGGATCTAAAACATCAGGGCAGTTTTCCTTGAGAATTTCTTGAAGGGTGATTTCTAGGTTCTTTCTTTGATCATGGCTTTCAGGTAGTCCAATAATTTTTAAATTGTTTCTCCTGGATCTATTTTCCAGGTCAGTGGTTTTTCCCATGAGATATTTCACATTGCCTTCTAATCTTTCATTTGTTTGGATCTGCTTAACAGCATCTTGATTTCTCATAAAGTCATTAGCTTCCATTTGCTCCAGTCTAACTCTGAAGGAATGAATCTCCTCAGTGAACTTTTGAGATTCTTTTTCCATCTGGCAAATTCGACTTTTTAAGGCATTCTTCTCCTCATTGCCCTTTTGGGCCTCCTTTGCCATTTGAGCTAGTCTATTTTTTAAGGTGTTGTTTTCCTCAGTCAGGCTGTTGACCCTCATTTCATACTTTTCCTGCATCCTTCTCATTTCTCTTTCCAATTTTTCCTCCACTTCTCTTATTTGATTTTTAAAGTCCTTCTTAAGGTCCTCTATGGCATGCAACCCGCTCATGTTTTCCCCTGGGGCTTTTGGAGCAGGACTTCTGACCTCACAGTCCTTTTCCTGCTCTATGCCCCCAAAATAGGAGTCTAGGGTTGCATTTTTCTGTTTCCTTTGCCTTGGCATGTTGCCACTTAATTGCTTGACTTTTGGGCTTGTTGCCACACTATGGCTTTAAGGCCAGATAGAGGAATTTTCATCCCAAACATGTGGGGGGCAACTTCCGTTTCTGGCAAGCTGTAAACCCACCCACGACTTCCACCCTAGATCACAATCCAAATCCAGGGAGGTTAAAGCAAGAGTGATTAACCCCCAAGACTGATCGCTGGATCTCCCTACAATTTGCAGGCTGGGAGCTGGAGCTGCCTCTGAAAACTACAAAATGGTGTGTCTCCTCAGTGGCTTCTAGCCCCCAGGGGAGGGAGCCGATGCATTCCCCAAATACTGGTCCCAAAGTCCATAGGACATTAACCTCTTACTTTGTCCTAGGCATGTCTATGTTGATAATTCTGGAGTCGCCACAGCTACTGGTGTTCTGGGGTTCCTCCAGCCGGCTGCTGCCCCTGCCACCCTGGGGCTAAAACCGCGGCTCATGCGGACCTGGGCTCGGCTCGGCTTGGCTCCTGCACTCTGCACGCTGCGCGCTGCCAGGTCCCAGACCGCTGCTCTGTTCCTTCCTGCAGGGCTGCTGGGCTGTCCTCAGCGGGTGGTTAGCTTCTCTGTGTCGTTCTGTGGGTGCTGGGGCTCCAGAAGTTTTTCAGAGTCCCCTTTTACATAGTTTGGGGGGAATCTGGGGGCAGAGTGGTTTGGACGAGCTGTTTCTACTCCGCCATCTTGGCTCTGCCGGTCAAATTTATTTTTAAAAAATGAGTATATGAACAGGTAGTTTTCTGAAGAAGAAATCAAAGCTATATAGAATCATATGAAAAAAAATGCTCTTAATCATTACTGATTAGAGAAATACAAATTAAAACAACTGTTAGGTACCGCCTTACACCTATCAGATTGTCTAACACAACAGAAAAGGAAAATGACAAATTATGGAAAGAATGAGCAAAATTTGGGACATTAATGCATAGTTAGTGGAGTTGTGAACTAGTTCAACCAATCTGAAGAGCAATATGGAACTATGTCTAAAGGGTTACAAAATGGGGCATCTTATTTGCCCTAGCAATACCACTACTACTAGGTCTATACGCCAAAGAGATCAAAGAAAAGTGTAAAGGACCTATATGTACAATGTATTTATAGCAGCTCTTTTGTGGTAGCAAAGAATTGGAAATTTAGGCGATATCCATCAGTTGGGGAATGGTTAAATAAGCAGTTGTATATGAATGTGATGGAATACTATTGTGCTATGAGAAAAGAGAAGCAGGATGATTTCAGAAAAACCTAAGAAGACTTATATGACCTGATGAAAAGCGAAGTGAGCAGAATCAGAAGTAAACTATACACAGTAATAACAATATCATATAATAATCAACTGTGAAAGACTTAGCTATTCTGAATAAAACAATAATTCAAGAAAATTCCAAAGGACTTATGATAAAGTAATGGTGAGTACAGATTAAAGTATAATTTTTACTTTATTATTCTTGCTTTTTTCATCAATGCTAAAATGGAAATGTTTTGCATAATTCCACATATCTAATTGACATCACATTTCTTCCCTTATTGGTCAGTGAGAAAGGAGTATCAGGGAGGGAGAAAATTTGGAATCCAAAATCTTAAATAAATGTTAAAAATAAATAGCAGTAATTTTTTTTAAAGATGTGGGCAATGAAGAAGAAGGAATGTCAAAGATAATTCCAGTGTTGCACACCTGTAGGATGAAGGGAATTGTGTTTTCATTAGTAGAAACTGTGACATTTAGAGGAGGGGCAGCTTTAGTGGTAAGTTTGTAATAAGTGGTAAGCTTGAATTTGAGGTATTAATTTAACATCCAGATACACATATCCAACAGGCTATTGTGATAAGGCTTTATGCAAAAATCACAAATTATAACTATAGTGGGAAGAACCCTAAATTAGGAGTCAAAGGACTTAAATAGTTTTTCCAGTGCTACCATTAGCTAGCCACAGAACCATGGGAAAATCTGTATTACTTCATCATCTGTAAAATGGGAATAATAATGGTTATCTACCTCATAGGGTTGTTGTGAAAATCAAATGACGTAATATGTAGAAAAACGTTTCAAAAAGAATGAGCTACTTATCAATGTAAAGTATCTATAGCAAATGAAAAGCAGCTAAGTTGCATTGTAAAAGGGTATTTTAGGTTTCCTCCCTTTCAAGAATCTTTTGAATGCTATAAACCCAGAGTTATTCATAGGTATGATTTCCAAAATACTCAAGATACATGACTTCAAGAATATTGTGGTAAATATTTAACTGGCCCTCTGAGGGTGAGAATGTATCCATGACACACTTTTAAAGTAAATTTGCATTATTAACATTCTCTCCAAAACTTTCTTTCTTTTTTTAAAGCAATTAGGGTTAAGTAACTTGCTCAAGGTTACACGGCTATTCATTTATGCGTGGGTGCTAAGAACTGAGGCTGGCACTGATCCCGGGTCATCCGAACTCTGGTGCAGCTGCTCTTACTTACTGTGCCACCTAGCCACCCCTATCACTTTCTTTCTTAAGACAATCAGCAGAACAAAAAAATCAAGCCTGGGTTCATAGTGTTTACTCATTTGCAAGGTGTAATTTTAACAATCATCTCTAACTCCAACACACTCCTCTATGATTTAAGCATAAAAAGTCATGCTGGAAACAAATTAGAGGAGAAAGAAAGAAATTACCATTTTAATCTCTGAATAAGGGAAGAGCTCACAACTAAATAAGCGATAGTATCACACAAGAAAAATTAGATAATTTTGATACATAAAATTTAAGTTTTCACACAAGCAAATCTAATGCAAAAAGTTAAGGGAAATAGAATCAGGAGAAAAACTTTGCAAAAATTTTCTTTAATAAGAAGTATCATTTTCAAGATATATAATGAACTGGTGCAAATTCACAAGACTAAGAGCCATTTCCCAATAGACAAATAAATAGTTAAAGGATATGAACAAACAACTTTCATGGGTAGAAATCCAATGTGGAAAAATGCTCTAATTAACTAATAATTAGAAAAATTCAGTAGAGTAACTTTGAGATTCTATAAGATCTGCAAAGATGACAAAAGAGGAGAGGGGCTCTAGAAAAACAGGTATGTTAGTGCATTGTAGGTTGAGCTGTGAATTGGTCCAGCTTTTCAGAAAATCAATTGGGAACTATGCCCTCCAATTATCAAATTATATATTTTATCATTTTTGATTCAACTCTGCCACTACTAGACTTCTATCCCAACGAATCAAAGAAAAAGGGAAATATTTATAGCAGGTCTCATTAAATGAGTATCATCCTGCTGAGGAATGGCTAAACAATTTATGGTACACTGTTGTGATTGGAATATCACTGTGCTATAAGAAACAATGTAATGGACAATTTCAGTGGAAACTGGAAAGACTTTTATGAATTGATGCAGAGTGAAATAAACAGAACTAAAAGAACAAATTATACAATAATAATATTATAAGGAAACCAGATTTGAGAGATTTCAGAACATTGCTGAATGCAAAGATAAACCACTACTCCAAAAGAACGAAGGTGAAACATGCCATTCATCTCCTGATGGAGAAATAATGAACTCAAAATTTAAAAAAACAAAACAAAAAACAAGAGTCAAACAGTGGCTAATGTGGGAATTTGTTTTTGCTAGAATATGTGGATATATGTCAAGGGATTCATTTTAAGTTTTGTTTTATCAGTTTGTCTAGTGGAGGGAAGGTCGTAAAAGTGCTTATTAGTGAAAAATATTTATTACTGGAAAAACATTAAAACCAGAGAAAAAAAGAAAGGTACTCAGAAAACCCTTTGGTGACTAAAATGTCCTCAATGACCTATGTACAATACTTAAAACTTCATCATTACAATTCATTTCCTTGAATGGGTTTTATCTTTGAAAAATCCTTATTAAAAACAAATATACTTGTATGGAAAACACATTGTCATCAAGAGTCATTAGTAACTCAAGGATATTGAACTTTAATTCTCTAGAAACTGTAGAGTGCCAGGACCCATAGTCATACTAGAATTTGTATTGATGGGCAGCTAGGTGGCACAATGAATAGAGTGCTTGGATGCAGGAAGATTCATTTTCCTGAGTTCAAATCTGGGCTCAGTCAGTTAGTAGCTGTGTGACCCTGGGCAAGTTAGTGAACTGTACTTGCCTCAGTTTTATCATCCATAAAATGAGCTGAAGAAGGAATGGCAAACCACTCCAGTATCTTTACCATGAAAATCCCAGAAGGGATCATGACAAGTTGCTGAAATGAATGAACAGCAGCAACATTGGTATTAGAAAGGTAGATCTTCATTTCAGGAAAAAAATTTTGACCTTGAGTGAGTCAATTAACCTTGGGTTGCAGTTTCCTTACCCACAAAGTGAAAAGTTTGGGCTAGATAATATCTCAATTCCATTGCAGTTTGAAATCTGTGATCCAATTATATACCCATAGCCTTTTAGCTTATTTTTCCTTGCCTCTACATCCCTATAAGCCAGACTGATCCATATGGGTTTCATGTGTCCTCAGCATAAGATATCTCAAACCATTTGAGAAGTATGCCTTATTATATTTAAACCTGTTCAAGTTTTATGGGTTTTCATATTGAATGTCTATAAATTCATCTTTCTCTAAAGAAGGATAGGGTAAGGAGGCACTGACTGGCCTGTACAATTATGATATCCACAGGGATAGACTTTTTTTCCTTCCTAACTGTTCCCTACATCAAACCCCAGGCAAGAGATAGAATATTA
This sequence comes from Gymnobelideus leadbeateri, assembly GCA_011680675.1. NCBI lineage: Eukaryota > Metazoa > Chordata > Mammalia > Diprotodontia > Petauridae > Gymnobelideus > Gymnobelideus leadbeateri. The sequence goes on along the minus strand of WOXC01008148.1, from coordinate 77,644 downwards.
TAGAAACATAACGCTGAGGCATAAAATAATTTAATGATTTAAAGTAGAGTTTGTGATTTTTTCCCCCTTTTGGCAGAAGGAGAATGTTCTTCCATGTCATTAAGAAAAAGTGGGTTCTCTGCAAGAGGTCATTTTAAACAAGCCTGCTCTGCGGTGTATGTTGTCTGTGATCTGCTGGAAAATGGATAGAATCATTCAAACATATTGGTTGCCTCTTCCAGAGAATTTATATTCTCACTCTAATGAAACATGACTGCTTCCTAAATCATAATTAGGTTGATTTTATTTAAATATTGTATGTGTCATCATGATAGGATCTATAGCATCGTACCTCTGAAGGGAGAACCAAAGAGTTGCTTGGACTGGGTGAATGCTCTTGATGTGGTATGACCTCCAGTATAATACATTTTCAATTTGAGTCCCATTAAAGAAAATAAATTCCTAAGAGCACAAAGGTTTTGATGGCCTAGGCTTTTAAGGATTACAAAGGATTCTACTGCGAGGAAAATTTACTTTTAGTTGGTCATTCTACAATTCTTGTCAAGATACTAATTTGAAGGGAAAAAAAGGTTTGCAGTTACAGATAACACCAAGAGCCAATTCCTATTTTTTATAATCAACATCATTACAAAACTAATTGCATTTCATCACTTAATCTACCATGGGCATGAATAAATGAGGAGGCTATCATGTTTGCATATCACATATATTATACTTAATGTTTAGCCATAGGTTAATGTCCAACATTAACCTGGGCATTTGGTTAATGCTAAATGTGAACAAAAACACCCACGTGATATATGAATACACTTTTGATTTAATGACTGCAAGTTTCCTGATCTGATTTTTTGTAATGCTATGTTTTCCAATGAAACTTGAAGATTAACTAGCTTTTCATGTTATAATTGGACATTTTATGTGTTAACGTTAGCAGTTATGTATCTATATCTGTATGTACATCTATATCTCTATATCATAGAAATGCTGGAAAATATACATTGAAGAATGACGTCCATAGCATTAGAGTAAAATATAAATTGCTCTATTTGGTTTTCTTGAAGAATTTGCTATTTATTCCTAGAATGTAAAGAAAATATGAAAATTTCTTCTGTCAAGTCAACAGACATGCTTGGGCTATTTAAGGTATTTTATTAAACTACCTTAAAGTACATAAACATCATTATGGAATGCTATATGACATAATGATGCTTTATCTTTTGTTGATTCAGGTAGGGATTTCTGGTCATCTTTTATAAGTACTGGTGGAAAAGCCAATGTATAAATATAAAAAGCATCAGACTCTGAAAAGGTAATGCTTCATAAATCCAACCTATTACTAGGTTGAACATGGTCCTATAGTTATGTCTGATATAGAGTAGGCTTGTTGGTTTGGCTTTACATTGATTTCAGCATGACTGGCCTCAAGTCTACTTTGTATTATACTAGGAGATTGAAAAAGGCAAGAGCCGACCTGGTTAGTCTAGTGGCTTAGGACTGAGATTGTAATAAAATGAGACATTCATGGTATATCTTACACTTGAGAGGTTAACTTAGTCATAGCAGAAGGACATTCAGAGATATTCACTGAGGATATAGTTGATCCTATTCTGCAACTGGGTGTCTGTTTTTTGAAGCCTGAGAGAATGGTGAATGAATCACTTTTTAAAAAGTACTTATTAAGTGCTTACTATGTGTAAAGCACTGTTCAAAGCCCTGGGAATATAAATAGACAAGCAAGGTAGTCCTTGCTCTCAAGGAACTCATATTCTAATAGGGAAACATGCAACACATTTGGTTTTCAGTTATAAGTCAGATGGAAAGGCCCCATGAGTCCTTAGACTATAGGACCAAAGCAGAAGGTAATGCATTTAATAAATTATTATTGACTGAATTATTGACCATTAATACTATTTCCACCAATAAAACCATATGCATTTATGATATTGAACCATTAGACAATACTGACCAGTTTGAGATGTCTGCATTCAGGTCTGGGGAGAGGTGATGGTCAAAGGGTGTAATCTGATTTATCTGACACAATTAACTGTCTGAGCCAATTAAATCTTTTGGGATAGTTTTAATGCTTTTTAAGGCAAAACTAGTCTAAACTGCTTGGAGAAGGCCTCTTAGGATATTGCTCTCATTACAAAGGTCATTACAGTACAGTCCAGGAAATAGTTAGAAATTTATACCTGCTAAAATAGCCCTTCCGGGGGCTCACTTTGAAAAGTGTTGTGTGATTTGATCAGATGAGACTCTGGGAAGCCGTTGTTGAGAGCCCCCCGGCTTTGAAAACCCAGATATTGATGCTTCCCTCTCTGTTTTGTAGAGGGGAAACCTGCACCGAGTGAAAGGTTACACCGGCAACTTAAGGTCCCTCTAACTCCAGGACTTCCTATTCCGTGGGACATCAATCAGATGCTTTCTGAAGCTGCCCAGAGGAGGGGACAGAGAGACACAATGAGCCAGAGTTTACTTGCATTAAACTAGTGCACACGCATCCAGGGACCTGATGCCCATTGGTAGAGCTGCCAGGACAGAACCAGCCAACCCCTTGGGAAGAGCTCACAGAGCAGCCTACAGAAGAGGGATGGAGCCTGAATTCAGTTCTGTCTCTGGCTCCTTCTAGGACCTTGGGCAAATGACTCAACTGTCATCTGGAACGGGCTGGAATCTCACTCAGCATGGGAACATTGACCCACTCCACTTCAACCTGGTGGCCTCCTGCACCTGGGGGATCCTCACATTCTTGCCAGTCTTAGTGTGGGAGAGCAGCTTAGCCCTTAGCTCAGAACTGCCAAGCTCAAGCAGTCACTGAGGCCAGTCTCAGCCTTCCTGATGCAGGGCTCACAGGTGTGTCCCTGGCAATGATACCATTTTAGAACTGACATTACACATACAACCGAAGACCACTCAGAACAAATTTCTTATTTGTTGGTCAATAGGCCCTCTTGGGCTGTCTCATATAGTTGTATTGTCTAGGACTGGGGCTGGTGTGGAATAGATGATAGTCCTGTTGTACTGTGATCTGGCCACACCATAAAGGGAATACTGTGTTCCTTCTTCATGGTCACACTTTAGCTGCAAAGTGTCTATGGAAGAGGACCAGGATGGGGAAGGGCTTCCAGAGGATGCCACATGAGAACTGCTGAAGGAACTGGGATGGTTGAGAATGGACTTAAAGAATGATCTCACAGTCGATTTTAGTTATATGAAGAAGGATGATAACTCAAAGAGGTGGAACTACAATATAAGGGAAAACTTTTTAAACATCTGAACAATAATCCACAGGAGCTTCTGTCAGGAAGGAATGGGTTTTTCCTCAGGAGAGACTGCCAAGACCAGGAGGGTGACCTTGTGGGCAGGTTACAAAAGGATTCTTATTCAGGCCCGGGTTGGATTAGCTGGGCCTTGAGTAATGGAAATGCAAATTTAAAGATCTTCCCTGCCCCTAGCTTAAGTGCACCTGGAGCCTGTAGTGGGAGGCTTGTTTTTCAGGAAAGCCCACACCTTGATACTTTGTGATTGGGCTGTGGGTCAAGAAGTTTGTTACATTCTCTGAGCCAGGAGAAGGCTATATAAACCCTGATGGGAGGCTTTGCTTTGGGGCTTACTTTGAGAAGTGTTGTGTAATTTGACCAGTTGAGACTCTGGGAAGCCTTTGTTGAGAGCCCCCCGGCTTTTAAAACCCAGATGTTGATGCATCCCTCTCTGGTAACTGTGATTTGGTATTGATATAATGGTTGGATAGTTTGGAAGCCTGTCTGTTTGATCTGTAAGTTCTGTAACTCTGAAGTTTGGGGTGCTAACCTTTTCCCCCTGAACTAGGTAATGTATGTTTGTTTGATTAAAGTAAGCTTGTAAACCCAAAAAAAAAAAAAAAAAAAAAAATAGCCCTTCCAAGCTTCCTCTATAGTTGACTTTGTGGTAACATCCATTGTGTTCCTTGGTAAACTTAGCACTAAGTTTCTGGGAATTATTACAAAAAAAAAAAACAAAAAACCTTAACTGGGCAGTTGATAGAAATAGACTTTACTTTGTAGCCTAGTTTTTCTTGGCCTTTAAATACCTGTTCTGATACCACATAATCATAAATTTTGACCTGGAAAAGTCTCTTAAGATAATCTGGTTCAATTTTCTAATTTTATAGATGAGGAAATCGAGGCCTAGATCACCTAGTAACTTACCTAAGGTCCCAGAAGTAATAAGTGGCAGAGCCAGGATTCAAACCCAGGACCTCTTGCTTTAAACACAGAGTTTTTCCCACTGCATTGCAGTGGGTATTAAGAATCAGAACATTTCCCAAAGTGTTTAAGGAAACCTCTAAAGTACACACTTATATTTGTGTTTTCCTCACACCATTCCCCTGTGTAGCTTTATCATACTTCAAAAACATCTCAACTTGTAGGACCGATCGTCCAAACACCAAAACTGGACTCCAAAATATGAACCTATTTTTTCATGTACATAATCCAAAAGCTCAAATACTTATATCTATTCCTTAATTCTTAAATCTTCTTTTGCACAAAGTATAGACAGATCAGTCATTACATAAGAGATTTCTCAGGGCCTATATGAGTTAATTTTTCTTATATCTCATTGACATATCATTGGTTCTAATCCCAAATAGGCTTATGGCAACCAGTCATTGCTTAGCACAGTACCTGGTACACAGTAAGCATAAAATGAATGGTTGTCAACTGACTAACCATTTACCTTCTCTCTCCCCAAGAGAGTAGGAAGAGGATCTCCTTCTTGAAAGACCTAGACAAGGGAGGAAGCACATCACTAGTGTGGGTATCTAAGCACCAGAGTGACATTTGTAATCTTTATCATGTACTGAAAAATACTGAAAAGTCAAAAAATTACAAGTATTATTCCATATACAAAGTTGATGAATTCCTGAAAAGCCATTGAATCCTCTCAAGGCCCACAGATCTATCTTCTTTGACTTTATAGCCAGCATAATTCTGAAGAGTACTTTACATGCAGCATGCTCTCTATAAATGTTTGATGAATGAGTGAATAGACAAAACTCTACTATATCACTGGTGTCCATTATAAAATTTTAGTTCCATAAATGAGAAATTTTAATATAGCTTTCTATTGAAGAGGTACACTTGATGACCATTACCCTATAACATTCATTCTTCCCACACAAATAGGCTGGGTTTTGAATTTATTTGTTTTGCCAAAATCCATTGGCCATGTCTATACCCCATTTCTCACAGTAGTAGCAGCAAATACAGAAGCATCTGACCCTAGCTATGCATGGTCACCAGAGGATTTTTTTTTTCTTCTAGTTTTCTAGTTTTCATCAATATATTGGGAATAATTTGAAAATGAAAAAAGGAGAGGTAGAATGTGGTAAATTGTCTCACATAAAAGAGGCAAGAAAAAGCTATTACAGTAAAGGGGAAGAAGGGGGAAGGAAGGGTGAAAAAATAAACCTTACTCCCATCAGAATTGGCTCAAAGAGGGAATAACATACACACTCAATTGGGATAAGATATAAGATAAAATATCTTACTCTATAGGAAAGCAGGGGGAATAGCATAATACAGGGGGAGAATGATAGAATAGAGGGCAAATTGGGAGATGGGACAGTCAGAAGCAAAATATTTTTGAGGAAGGACAGTGAAAGGAGAGAGAGATAGAATAAATGGGGGGAGAGGGAATAGGATGGAGAGAAATAGAGTTAGTCTTTCACAACATGACTATTATGAAAGTGTTTTGCATAACTACACATGTATAATCTATATTGAATTCCTTACCTTCTCAATGAGAAGGGGGAGAGAGGGAGGAAGGGAGAAAATTTGAAACTCAAAGTTTTCAAAGTGTATGTTAAAATTGTTTTTACATGTAATTAGGGGAAAATAAAATATCTAAAAAGATGAAAAAAAAAACTTTCAGTTCCTTATCCTCATCCTTGCACCCTTTTGTCTTAAAAACTAAGCTAACAAAGTTTGCTCAACATGGAAACACACATCACTGTCTCGATGGCCCATATGAACTGCCATGTGCTGAAGTAGTCCGACACTTATCCCGTGAATAGCGGAGGAAAATAAAAGGATGTGAACACAAACTACATAGTGTTCTCATTGAATCTGCATAGGCCAGAGACACACTGATCTGGGCAGAATGCTTTTGAAGGCAATTACTCCATTCTTTCACCTATTTGAAAATAAAATATTATTACAGTATGCTGTAATGGATGGAGAGCTGGTCTTGGAGTCAGAAAGATCTTAGCTCAAGTCTTCTTTCTGAGATCTATTGATTGTGTGACCATAAGCAAATCATTTAACTTCCTGTTGCCCCAAACAACTCTCTAGAGCTTTCAGAACAGTTGGAGGGAGCTTCCTCAATGAGAGTTCCAATGAAATCACAAGATGACCAAAACTGGATAAAATTTTTGAATAAAAACATAAGATATAGTGACTGTATGATAAAGAAAAGCATATTGGATAATGGGCTGGTCTTGGAGTCAGTTCAAGTTCTAGCTTTGACCTATAATGGCAGTGTGAGCATTAACAACTTAGTTGATCCTTCAGAACCCAAGGCAATTCTCTAAGATTTTAAATTGTAGAGCAGCTATTGATTAGCTTTGGTACAAGGAATTTTCACAATGGGATTTCTTTAGAGGTATAAAATCACAGGTCCTAGACATGTACACTGAGCTCTATACCAATAGGGATAAATATAGGATGGCCTGAAAATCTTAATGCCATTTTAAGCTATCAAGCTATCAAAACCACAAAGTTTAGGCTTGCAGCTGGACAACATCTTCACAATCTCTCTCTCACTCTCTCTCTCTCTCTCTCTCTCTCTCTCTCTCTCTCTCTCTCTCTCTCTCTCTCTCCACATGGATAGATAGATAGAAAGATAGATAGATAGATAAATAAATAGTAGATAGTAGGTAGATAGATATAGATACAGATATGGATATAGATTATATAGATATAGAGAGATATAACTATCTATATAGGTATCTCCCTACATATATAGATATCTCCCTATATATAAATATCTATATATGTGTGATATATACATGTATATATATATACACATACACACATATATATGCACACATACATGTATATATACATACACACATGTATATATGCATATATACACGTATATATATACATACACACGTATATGTGCATATATACATGTATATATACATACACACATAGATGTACATGCATCTACATAATTATATGTGTGTGTTTATACTTATATTAAGAAGACCTTACTACTAAAGCACATGACTTCCTTGCATATACTGTTTCCCATGCATGATCTCATTTGAGATAGCAAGACTATATTCTGTGAATGACATCTTGGCATCTGTCCTTCAGTGCCTCCTGACGCTGTAACTTTGCTGTTCCTAGGAGCAGTGCTTTCTGGGAAATGTAATGCTATCCAAGAACAGTTGTGAAAATATGGAAGATTGCACCCAAGCACTTTGGAAAGGATCTGTTGGGAGCCCAGACCTGTTTAGCTGAGTTGTATAAATCACCAACCAAACAGAAAATCACATATGGCTTAGGAAGCAAAGAAGACTTTCTCATGTCTGCATTCCAAGTGTCTTTTTTAAGACACATTTTTTCTTATTGCTTTTCCCTGAATTTATCATTAAGCTAATAATCACTCCCATTGTTATGTGCAGTTATACCTTGATGTTTTTCTTTTTCTACACTGACCTCTTATGTTCTGTTTGTTTTTTCTTGGTAACTGGGTTTCACCGTGAAAGAAATGTGTAGGTAGGTAAGGGTGAAAAAAGAATACCATCTTTGAAAAAAAAAATAATAAAATTTGTCTTTATTTACATAAAGAATGACTTTTTCTGGAGTCTTTGGAATTTCCTTGGAAATCGTAATATGCTCTTAAGGGGGAATCACCCCAAACTATCATCATCCCAAAATAAAGAGCATACATAGCATCGTATGGGGAGGAGATGAGATGTGGTATTTTTAAATCTGTTCCTTTCCTCAGAAGTCATGACATGCCCCTAACCTAACACGCTAATCTAAGTGCAGGTAAGAACAACAAGAAATCAGCATTCTATTGCAACAAATGTGTGGGTGTGCATTTGTGCAAGATCCAGAGCTACAATTTCCTTAAAAATAACCTGTATCCCATTGTCAATAACTCCTTAAAGAATGCCATATATCCATGGAGCAATCTTAAACAATTTTATACCCACCTAAGTCAAAACACAGTGCTTTGCATATAGCTTGAACTCAATGAATATTTGTCATATAGATGAATGAACAAAAAAATCTACTGTCTAATACAACCCTGGCAAGTTTTTGGACAGCATGTTAATATCCTGAGTGGCAGAAACAATTCTTGGAATTATAGATTTCAAGATGTAAGGAACCACAGAAGCCACCCAGTCCAAACCCCTTGTCATATAGATGAGAAAACAGATGCAGGGAAGTTAATTGGGTTCCCCAAGGTCATGCAAGTAGTGTTAGAAGTGTGATGTGAACCCAGTGAGCTACCTTTACATTGTAACTTACTGCCTCAGTGTCACTAATAAGCTTCATTTCTATTTTAAGTTTTTGAAAACAAAACAAACAAAATCCTCCCTCCCCCAAAGAAGTGAGTTTTCTTGTTGTTGTTGTTGTTAATAAATTGGTGTGTGGTAGTTCTGACCATTCAATGTTAATATCCTCAGTAATTGTGGTGAACTAGGACCTCATACATATCAACAGGCAATGAGAGATATCATGGTATAATGAGTTCCTGTTTAGAGTCAGGAAAGGCTAAGTTAAGCCCCACTTGTGATACAAACCATCTATATGACCATGGACAAGTGGTTTAACCTATTAGTGCTTGAGGCAATTTTCTGAGATTCTAAGTTATCACCTAATTTCTTATCTGCATTAATAGAAGTTTTTTGTAGGTATTCCCCATGCTGATGACGTCACACTTCTTAGCCTCTCCTACACTCAATTTCCCAACTACCCCACCTCCCACCCTGGCTCCCCCTCCCAAAAAAGTAATCATTATGCATTATTAGATTCTTTATATGAAACCCAGAGTGGGATAGCATCTTTTGAATTCTATAAAATAAAGTAAAATCTCTCCAAACATTAATTGACACTCAAGAGAAAGCAATGCACCATCCAAGCAGCACGGTTATTGCTTCAAAGTGAAGTCTTAATAAATCTCACTCTGCTGAAATGATGACTCTTGAATCTTGGCTACATTAAAACCGTTTTAGAAAGTAATTGTTTAGCTTGCCATAAATACCTCCTGATATTTCTTTTGCTTTTCAAGCAAAGAACAAGGTGTCATTAAATTATTGTTGCATAAGGAAGGTATGTATTACAAATGTTATTGAGCACAGAGTGCAAAATGGGCTTGAGCAAAATAAATAGAACCCTACACGGGGGACTCATTGTAAGCTACGTGGGGTAATTTGAGAGACTCAATTTTGTTTTCACTTGCTAGGCTGAAATTGTTTGTCATTCCAGTATATTGAGGTTTATTGTACCCATTTTGTTCACTGACAGCACCAAATAGCATCTGTATTTGTATAAATGTGGGCATATACATCCAACAGAGTGATATTTGGCAATGTTCCCTGATTCTACTTCAGAAATATCTGAGAATTGTTGATGGTATTGGTCTGGAGCTATGATAAATGCCTGGGAAAAACACAGTCCTGTTTTAGTTGCCTGCTTTTAAATGTTATTGAAAAGAAGAGCTTTTGGCTTTTTGAATCATAATAAACTGATAGAGGGAAAGTAAAGAAAATAAGCATTTATTTAGCACATGCTATGTGGTAGGCACTGTGTTACATGATATTTTTTACAAATGTTATCTCATTTGATATAATTCCTAAAAATTTGCAAAACTCCTTTGTTTACAAATTTTACTTATGCCTTACAACAATCTTTGGAGGTTAAGTGCCATTATCATTATCACTCTGACCTTAAGGATGAGGAAACAGGTTCAGAGAGGTTAAGGTATTTGCCCAAAGTCACAAAACAGGAGAGTGCTTGAGTTGGGATCCGAACCCTAGATGTCCTGATACCAAACCTAGCTCTCTTGCTATGATAGAACTCTATCTCTCCAATAGAGGGGTGGGGTAGGGGTTATATGTGGTGCTCAAGGAGTGCTAGTACCGCTGGTGTGAGGGCTTGCCAAGCCCTCTTCAGGGATGCTTTTCCTTTTTTGGCATCTACCTTCACCCAACTCTCACCTGTGTCTCAAGTAGCTGTAGCATGGTCAGCAGCCACACCCCAGTAAAATCTTTGGGGCAGATAGGCTAAACCAGGTTGAAGGTAACTGGTAGGCATCAAACCCATCTATGAGTTAGGGGAATGTCTACCTGAAGTATGTGAAGTCTCCCGCTGGCAGAATGGACAGATGAGAATATTTGCTCGAACAGTCATGAAGGTGGCTGAAGCAGGAGCTGTGGAGTGCTTAGGGCTTGGTCAGACATCGAAGGAGCCAAGATCATCCACTGCATCCTAGGCTATTGCCAGTCATCTTGACTTCCATCCTGCTACTGGACATCAGTGACTCTGGGAGAAAAAACGAGGCTGACAATTTTCTTCAACTTTTCCTCACTTAAATCCAATTCACACACAAGTCAAGATATCATTGGTCCCCTTTAAAAATGAAGGATGAACAACAACAGCATTTCTCCAATAATAATATGCTTAAATATATGCTTAACATTATCGTTACCTAGAGAAACTTAAAAACTGAAGGATTTCTACCTAATTTTTTTAATCTAACAGGTTTAGGTTTGAATCTACTTTCACAAACGTTTAATTTTTCTGACTGATGTGATCCATCTTGAAGGCTGTTGACTAATGAGGTGATTTTTTTTTTCCAAGGGACTTAAATATCAGGTCAGTCAAACTCATCAAACATGTTTTATGATGGAAGATATAGACTTGTCTTCACTCAACAAAACCAAGGGATTGAAATAATATTTAAGTTCTGTCAATCACTTAATTGTTTTCCCTCCACTGTGCACTGAATCAGTCGAATTGACCACCTAATAGAGTGTCAGGGAGACACAGACTAAGAATTTAGCATTTTCTTGGCATCTGTTTTTATATTGTGTGCACTGTCTTCCTAACACTCTTACCATATGCTTTTCACTTACTTAGTCTGATATTTCACCACACTATCCAGACACTGAAGGCTGGGGCCAAGTGCAGCCTGAACCATTTGGCAAGGTACCAACCAACTCAGTGTACACAGCGGTGTAAATATGTTGGAACAGATAAAGGAGGCCATGATGGATGCTTCTTTTCTTGCAAGGCTTGTAAAAGTAAGGATGGGGATCACAAGCAGTCATTCAGCCTCAATGAAGAAAAGGAAAAGGACAAGTCTTAGCTTATCATGTACAGACTGATTGCCCCTACGTGGGAAAGACAAAAGTGGTCTTGAGGACAAAGGAGGAGAATAAAGAATAATCACCCAGGTTGTAATGAAGACTGGATGACCTATAGCATGACTGGACATGTGTATAAAGCATTTGCAGCAGGAAAGACATAGAGAGTAACAAGAGTGAAAGTCAGTATCCTCTTCCCCTTACCCTGCATCATTTACTGCTCTCCCAGGACAAAGAGGTTAGTGACCATTTATGAGGCTGAGCTGTGGGCTAACAATGACATCAATTGCCAGAAACCAGCTTGGTTATATAGACTCTAGTGCTGTATTATGGCCAGACCTTGAATTGAGTGGATGGGTTTTTCTAGATGGGCTTTTCTATGGCTGAGACCTTACAACATTTCATTATAAGCAGAGTTCAGAGTTCCATTGTGGTAGCCTAAATGTTTCTCCTAATTCATTTGCAATGAATGGTGAACAAATTACTGTTTTTACCCTGGGCATAGATAGCCAAATGACTCAACCAAGAACCCAGGGAAATAGGTGAAAGGAGCCAAAACAGATTCAAGTGAAATGCATACAAGGCAAAGGGAGCTTTATAGGACTTGGCAGTTTCAGTGGGTGAGACAGGGAGGATTATGGAAGCCAAATACAGCTTAAGGCAAAGAGTTCAAGTACCAATTAAGATAGGGCCTAATAGAGCATATTTGTCAGCTATTAAGTGACTCTCCAGACATGGAAAGTCTGAATATTTGCTAGAGAGATTTGTTCAAGGTTTTAACTATATTGAAGGAAGAAATTCAGATGATTTCAGGTTTCAGCTCAACTATAGTAATAGAGGTTAGGAATGAAAGATGACTAGCATAAAAAAAAGATGTATTTAATGGCTCACTCAGGTTTTTTGATTTTTCTGTCTTGCTTATTGCTTTTATTTCCAGATGAGGTCTCAATTTCTTTCTGTAACAAAATGATGTAAATGTTGTACCAAGAATAGTCAATGATCAATTATTCAAACTAATATAGTCGAAGACAATGCCCAAATAATTTGAGTGTGCTTTATTATGCAATGTTAAATTATTCTATTCTGTTCTCTTTTAATATTCTTTCTTATGCTATGATCAGCAGATGGTTTGGCATAAACAATTAATTTGGCATCAGATGTCTTGGGTTCAAGTAAATTTATCTTATAATTATATTTTATCAGTCTCCATTGACTGTATATCTGGGAAATAAATACTTGAATTTGTATTTTACTCAAACTGCCATTTCTAAAATGAACTCAGACATAATAATTGATTTCTCACAATTATACTATCATGAAATTGATCTTAATTCAAATATATCTGTTCCCCAGACTAGAAATCTGCATTCTAATCCTGAATCCATAATTAATTTGTTCTGTTACCATAAGCAAGTCACGTAATATTTCTAAGCCTCAATTTTTCTCATCTGTACAATAGGAAAAATAATTACTTTGAGATTTCAATAAGACTTTGTAAGGATTAAATGTAATAATGCATTGTAAATTAAGAAGTATTATAGCAATGAAATCTATTGCCTACTGTTATCATTGTCACGGTAATAATGATTTATCATCCAATTAATCAACAAGCATTTATTAATTGTCTATTACATGTCAGGTACTGTGGTAGGGATTGTGGATACAACATAAATGAGTGGTCCCTGATCTCGAGGAACTTATATGCTATTAGGAGAGACAATATTTACATATATAAGCATATATGAAATAAAGAGATAGGGATGAAATGCATTTCAATTCAATGTATGAGGAACAGTAAGAAGGCCAATTTGGCCATCACAAAAAGTACCTGAAGGCAAGTAGTAGGTCATAAGTTTGTAAAAGTAGGTTTAATCCAGGTTGTAAAAGACAAGGAAGAGAAGGAAGGTGATGATGATGATGGTGATGAAAATGATGATAATGATGAAGATGATGATTTACCTTCTTATTACCTCCAAAAGAGGGCCTTTGTCTAACTCTTTCAGGAATGCCATCATCCCATATTTGTTGCAGGTGGACTCCTTTGCTAGTTGATGTTCCTTGACTTCCCAAATTATGCTATTTTGTCTCTTCTGGATAGATTACAAGTTATAGGATGCAGGGGATGTCTTTTTTTCTCTTTTGTCTTTTTTCCAGTACCTGGCATAGTAATAAGAGTAAGGATGAAGTTAAAATCATACCCATTCCATTTACCTCTGATACCTTAACTAGGTGAGAACACATTTCAATCAATTAATCAAAAAGATCTTAGGCTAAACTTTAAAATATTTTAAAATTTGTTGGAGGAAGTGAAATAAAACCAGACTGGAGGACTGTTCCAATAGGCTAGGAAATGTGGTCTTATCTCCAGAAATCATCTATAGATTATTGATCAAGTTGAGAATATATTAACCAAGTTCCAATATAGGGTAGAGGTGGGGAAATTCAGTTATTAGAGCATTTGGCTTTCTAAAATACTGATAAAGAAGAATCTTCAGGGGGATAGGGAAGAGCAGCCAGATCTCCTTCCCCTACCCACTTTTTTGAAGTATTTCATCCTCAAAGAGCTTTGAAAGGCCCTGAAGATGTTGGATTATCTCATCTTCTATTAAATGCCCTAAATGACATCCCCAGATTGACTTGTAGCAATATCTGCAGTATTGGGAGCCAGAGACAGAAAGGACTCATGATTCAACAATGAGCCCAACAAAGAGACTATCCTGTATCTAAGGGGAATTTTTTGAAGTCCCCAAGGATAGGAGAAAAGTACTTTTAGCTAAAAAAACAGCTATGAGTTAACCACTATGCCATAAGTGCTCAGTAAGCTTGAGCCCACTTTCCCCTGGACTCTGTATATGCTTGAGGAAAAGTATGTCACAATTTCTTGGAGGGATGTTTTGTACTCAATGTTCTCACTGTGCCACTTTAGTAAATATTCCTTTCTAAAAGCAACTTAAGACTATTTGACTAAATGATTCTCAAAATAGTAATCTTTGGGAGGGAGGAAAGGAAGCACACTGGTTAGGGCTTCAGACAGTAGTGTTAAATAGCTTCCCATGATTTCTCAGCATTTCCCTCTAGAACCCAGAGGAGTATATGTAGCCAAACTAGCACTGACAACCTAGGGAGGTTGTCAGAGAAAGGGAGAGATAGAATAAACTTCCTTCAGAGAATACAAGGGTTTCCTGTATCATTAATTATTGTGAAACAAGAAAAGTAACCAATATTTATATGGCTCTTAAAGGTTAACAATGTAGGTTGCATATGCTGTTATTAGAACTTCACGGCAATTCTGTAAGCTAGGTTCTACAAGCATCGTTGACCTCCTTTGTAAACTCAGGCTTACAAAAGTTAAATAACCTGGCTGTGGTCACACAACTGCAAGTATCAGATTGTGAGTTGAACTCAGATCTTCTTGACTTCAAGCTTAGCTCTCTTCCAGCCTCACAAAGAAAAGTAAGTTGCAACTCTACTCTAATACCAAGACAAGTATTCTTCAAGGGTTTGCTCAGTCCTCTGTATTTTATAGTAAAAAAATTAAGGTTGAGTGATTTCTCCTGGGTCACATGGAGTACTGTGGTTTAACAAAAACCCTGGTTTTGCCTAACTATTGCCGACCTGACACGATCAAGCCATCTTTCCAACTACAGAATTCTAACAGTGTCTTTATGTTGGTAGCCAGGAAATGTTTATTCATCATAATATACCATTTACAACTGATGTTACTTTTCTTATGAATATTAAAACATTAGGAAATGACATTGGCTTTTGTTGAAAACCTTGAGTGACCCTGTAAGCAGACACAATAAATGATTGCTTTTATTGCTGTGCCCTCTAAATATTATTAAAACTCTCTACAGTAGGTAATAAATAACGGCCCCCTGAATGCTTGATTTATAGCAATTACAGTTCAGATGAGTTGAATTCATGTGCTGTGCTGTAATGAAGATAATGGCTCAAGACACAAGAGAACTAGTCACTCTGTGAAATATGAGCTGATTTGCATGATCCATGTCCCTTGAGTAGCCCATAATTGGCTATTATGAAATGGTCTAAGAATGATTTGGTCTGCAAATAAGAGAAGCTGTACCAAATTACCATATAATATATGTGCATATTTTTTTACCTTCAACTCAAAATGTTGGGGGGGGGGTGCCTGACAACATAGGCACTGTGTTCTGACATTTGGTGGTATTGAAAAGGGGAGACTAAGGACCATTCTTCTCTAAATACTGGGAGGCTATTTCCTTTGAAAACTGGCACCATTTCAACTTGATTCAAGAGGAGCATTACCGCAAAAAGAACTTCCTTTCTGTTTCAGGAAAGGAAAGCTGTATCACTTCATATTGATAATCTTAAGAACAGGCTCTTGGGTCCTCCATTTGAGAAAACAAATAGCAGCAATGTTAAAGCACCATGAGGCAGAGGTAGGATTAGGGGATTCCACAACAAAGAGAGGCAACAAGTACATTGGAAGGATTTATGCAGCAAAGCATAATTAGGCATGTGCAATAGTAAGGTCTGAAATCCTTGGGAAAGGTATTATGAGAGACCTGGCTTCGTTAATTTCTATACTTTTTGCATAAGTCCCCCTTGATGCTTTCTGGGGAGAAAAAACATAAACAAGACAAAAAAACAAAACAACACTGACTCAACTCCACAAAAAAAAAAAAAGTCAGACTGGTGAAGGGAGTGTAACAGAAGCAAACTATCACTCAGAATTTATTTATTTAGGAAGGGCAGTGGAAGGAGCTATGCCAATACGGTATTGCATGTATAGATGACCTGTCATGCTCCTAAAATCTCAGTCTCATTATCACACAATTAACCCAAGGAATAAAGTTAGTCTTGCTGGTTAAGGGTATCATCAATGTTTATACAAAGCTACTATAACACTGGTCAGAGGGAACACTGGGAAATAGGGAACACTGGGAAAAGGTATATTTATAATTAAGAGCTATACCCAACTAATTAAATCAAATCACAGCTAATTATACATCCTATAATATATGCCAAAACTAGTTGTTGATATCTGAGAAGAAATGATAAGACTTTAATTGGCCTTTGGCACAGACTATTATTTTAGGACTTTCAGCTGCTCAAAATGCTTATTCAAATGTAATTACTATGATAGGGAGTGAAGTATAGGAGTTAGAGGCCTGGCTTTATAATCAGAAAGACCTAGACTTAAACCCTGCCTTCTGTGACCACGGGTAAGTCACTTGACTTCTCATAGTTCTAAGAAACTCTCCAAGATATGTTGTAGACCAATAGTTGCATATCCAAAAGCAATTCCCACAGTAAGAATTGTTTATGCCAATGAAATTTCCAAGTTCTTACTGTCTCCTCTTATCCCACCTGCACCCTCAAACACCCTCACACACACAAAATACTACGTACTCTGACAGTATCTTGATTCAGGAACTAGGGGATATATCCTCAGTACCTAGAACAGTACCTGGTACCCAGTAGGGCTTTAAAAAATGCTTTTAGATTTATTGAGGGCTTTAAAATTATTTCTTTAAGAAATGAATCTGTGCATTACATTCTTATGATGGGGTCTAAATATTAAGAATTGTGCAATATTTGGATAAGTGAAAGAACAAACAGAAATTAGAAGATAACCCATGACTCTGGGGGTTTTATTTGCTATCAGGGTTATAAAGTGATCTTAATACATATAAGAGAGATAAAAATTTGAACATTGAAGAGAAAAAAATAAATAAAAAATTTAAAAATATATTATATATAAAACTATATATAAACATTGGGTTTATTTGGTCTACAAATAAGAAGCCTGGGGATGACTTCAAATATTTGAAGAGTAATTATAAACAGGGTGCTGACAAGCTATTTTTTAATAACCACAGAGGAAATATATTTAAATTACAGCAAGAGCATTAGTTTAGACCTTAGCAACTTAATAATGGTTAACGGATACTAGAAAGGGCTTTTGCAGGGGTCCATGCATATTTCTATCTTTAGATATTTTTAAGAACAGAGAAAACCACTTGTCTTGAATATCTGGAGCCAGAGAAAATAACTCAAATGTCTGCTTGAATTCTTTCACAGCTCTAAAATGGTATTATTCTATGAAAATAAAGGAGATGCACTAAAGCAGTATGATTAGAAGGCCAGCCTTGGAGTCAAAAAGAACTTGGTTCAAATAGGCCTCCAAACACTTATTAGCTGTGTGACCCTGAGCAAGCTACTTAAACTCCCTATTTTAGGTGAGTACCTAGGATTTTTCTATCACAGATTTCAATCTCCCTTGATGAAGGGAATTCATAAAGATCACAGACCTTGATCTGGAAGGGGCCTAAGGGGTGATCTTGTCCAAATCACTCATTTTGCGGATCAGAAAAGAGGCATGGGGAGAATCAGTGACTTGGTCAAGGTTTCATAAATAGCCTAGGTCAGAGGCAGGATTTGAACTAAGGTCTTCTGGCTCCAGAGTCAGTGCTTTTCCATAAATCTTTCTAATATGCATATGCAAAAATAAAAATAATTTTGGTTTCTTATTAAATAAATAGTTAAAAATGAAGAAGCATTCCATTTTGAGGCAACAATATTAAGTTTGAGTGAAAAAAAAAGGAGTTGCTCTTGCAGACTGGTGACTAATACTTTCTTTAAAAGAATGCACAAAAACAACCCAAAGTCTCCTGTAAAAATACTAAAAATCAGCCATCATCTTACTCCTTATTTCCAAGGCAAAGATGAAGGGACATACTCCTTTGGCTTTCTATACTCATGTCTCAATTTGTGCTTTGGTGTTTCCCACCCCCCCCCCTTTCAGTTTATTTTAATCTTATTTGAGCCATAAAACAATGAATAGTGAATACACAATGTTATTTGTCCTGAGTCCTTGGATTACCCAGGGGAAGTCCTGGGTTTTTTCGCCTGCCAGTAAATTATTATCTTATAGAATAATTTTTTCAAGTTTGGTAATTTCATTGTCTTTTTAAGCATCAATGCCTTTATGCAATTTTTAAACACACGAGTAGAATGAAAATGTATTATTTTTTTCTTTATAAAAGTTGATATGACTTCAGAGGAGTATAGAAAAGTCCTGGGGAAAAATGTTCATATTTGTATTGTAGAACATTAATTTGCAGTAGAAGGATATCCTGAATTTGGAGTCAGAAGATAGGAGTTTGAATACTGGCTATTCCATTTAATATCAGTGAGATGTTGGGACAATCACTTACCCTTATCAGCTCTCAGTTTCCTTAACTGTCAAATAAGAGGATTGAACCAGACCATCTTTAAGGTCCCATCTAACTCAAAATGCTATTATCTCATGACTACAATGCCCCAAATATAACTAAATTAGAGATTTGTTGGTTAATCATGTTAACCAGAATGACTAGTCAAAATCCTAAACACAGAAACTAAACATACGCTTGATTACATTAATAATAGGTAACTTTTTAATATTGGTTAATAACATAGAATGGATTTTCAGAAGGGGTGTATTTAACATTTAGAAGTACGGTAGAGACCTAATTAGTGGAATAAATCATTTGACATAAGTGAATTACAGGGTAGCAGACAGGCAATAAGTATTTTATTAAGTGCTTACTATGTGTCAGGTTCTGTGCTGAGCACTGGGGATACAAAATACATGCAAAAAGACAATTCCTGCCCTCAGAGAGCATCCATTCTAATGGTGTTAAAATAATATGTAAAAGGAAGTTGAAAGAGTGGTATCATGAGAAAAAGGAAAATACTGTGCTACACAGACATAGTGATAAAGTCTAGAAGGTCAGAAACACAGCCAGGAGGGGGATGAAGTATGTCCTGTCTGGTCCTGTCACTAAAATGGAGCCCTTCCCCCAACTCCACACTGAGAGAAGGGGCCCAGCATGGCAGAAGGATGTTCTGGGGTAGGCAACTCAGCCGGGACCGCAAAGAGGCTACAAGGTCCGCGCTGGTGACTCCTACAGCATTTTGTTTTGTATGTCTTTTCCCTTGTGTTGTCACTACAATATATTTCTACTTAAGGGAAAGAGTTGTTTGTGAGTGTCTTTGTTGATTTAGGTTCATAGACTTTGCCTCTGCCATATCCATATCAGTGCAATCATAAATGGGCACAGAAACAGACCTCTAAGGTTCCTTCCCACTCTGAGCCCTTTGAACTTAGAAATGATGCTAGTGGCTGGACTGATCCAGGCTCACTCTAACTGAGTCACACTAGCTGGAAAGAGCACTAGCACAGCACTAAGAACTCATCAACTAAAGGACCCAATACGTGGAGGCTGTTTCCTCAGTTTTGTCTAGCAATTCTTACTTTATCTATTAACACCACTTAGGAGCTACAACCTCTGAATAAACAAGAATAACCCACATTTCTGTGGCACTTTAAGGTTTATAGAACTTTTGTAATTTTACCATGCCCTGTGATATAGGTAGGGTATGTAGCATTTTCCCTTTCCTACAGATAAAGAAACCAAGGCCCAGACTGTTAGTCTATTGTAAGCAGGGACTGCCTTTTGCCTTTCTTTGGCAAAAGAAATAAAGAAAATATATGGAATCCTCAGTACTTAGCACAGTGCCCAGCACATAGTAGGTAGTCAAAAAATGCAATGTTCGTTATTGACTGACAGAGCAAGAATTCAAACACAGATCTTCTGGTTCTATATCCAGCATGGTACTTCTTCCTGCACCCCTGAAGTTTAATATCCAAGGCCATTTTTCTCAACCCACACCAAGGAAGTATCAGGGTTGGAATTCTGGGATACTTTTTCTTATTCTATTGTATTTTGCCCTTTGTCTTTCTCTCTTCCATTAATACCCTTTTTAAAAAGTGGGAGGGGGATAGCTAGATGGCTTAGTGAATACAGCACTAGCCTGGGAGTCAGGTGGACCTAAGTTCAAATACAACCTCAGACACAACACTTACAAGCTGTGAGACCTTGGGCAAGTCAACCCCAATTGCCCTCTAAAAAGCAAAAACAAAAACAGTAAAAAAGCGGGAGGGAGATGGCAATTACAAAAATTTTAATCACGAAATGAATTACATCCACATCATCATCACATGTAGAAAATGAATAAATGAATTATGTGACTATAAGATAGTCACAAGGTTATCTATCTTCACCTACAAGTCACATTTTATAATATTATAACCAGTCCACATTCTCCTGGGTAAGCAGAGTAATGGAGAAAACATATAGTTTTAGCCCTCTTTCTTCTCATCTTTATTCATTCAATAGTATGCATTAATTAGAGGATCCCTTCCTCTTTCAGCTGAACTCTAGGTTTCATTACATTGACTTCTGATGCCCACAGGAAAAAACACAGTCTTGTCACAGCTCATTTATTAACAATTGCAATCAGACCTATGTTAAGATAGCTGTGTGTCCTGGGTGAATGGTATATCACTTCCTGCTCCCCCCAACACTGTTTAAAAATAGTTAAAAGATAAAACTAAAGTTGTTTCTTTTTTTAATGTTAAAGTGCAAGGAAATGAGATCCCTGTATCCTCTTCTATTTTAGAGACTAACGACTTAAGGGAAGAAACTTTAAGGAAGGTAAGAGCCCATTTGCTTTTCCCTTCCTTAAAGTACCTAGATCTCTCTTTTCCTCATCATCTAGTTCCCATTCTTTTGTTTTCTTAGTTGGCAAGTATTGTAATTGGTAGTTCCTCTACATCTCTCACATCTATCCCATTCTCTCCACTCATGCAACTACCATTCTAATTCAGGCCCTTAACATCTCTCACCTGGATTATTGAAATTTCCTCTTAATTGATCCCTTAACCCCCTTCATGTCTCCCTCTTCTCCAATCCTCCTTCTCTACTCTTAGGTGAGTAAGTATTGATACAGAATGGAGGCTGTGACCTTGTGATGGTCAAAAGGTCAGAGAAGTCATTAGATGTCCAGTGAAGGAAGTCCATATCAAAGTGATTCTCCTAAAGAACATCCAATTATGTAACTCCCCTGCTTAAAAGCTACAGTGGTTTCCTCTTGTTTCTAGGTTAAAATGTAAACTCTGTTTGGTCTTGAAAGCCCCATACAGTCTGACTACAACCCACTTTTCCAAACTTATTGTTCATTACTCCCTTTCAGACACTTTAAGGTCCAGTCAAACTGGCTTATTCTGTAGTAAATATTATAGTAATAATATATATTATGTATATAATAATATATATTATTATAATAAGTATAATAAAAATTATAATAAGTATAATAAATTATAGTAAATCTTCTATTTCCATACCTTTGCACAGTCTTGTCCACAGCCTGGGAATGCTCTCCCTCCTCACCTCTTCCTCAGTCCCTAGTTTGCTTTAAAGCTCAGCCAAATTGCCATCCTTTGAACAAAGTTGTATTTTAATTTGTATGGATTTTGTTGCTGCTGTTGTTATATACAGGCACATGTATATCTCAAAAGAGTGTAAGCTTGATGGCAATGGTGGTTTCAGTTCTGTTTTGTATCTCCATCACCTAGCATAATAATGCCTGCCATATTAATCAATGATTGTTGGTTGACTAATGATTCTTCACCAGTTGCATAAGGCACCTGGTGGGGCAGTAGTAGATAGATTGTTGGGCCCGGAGTCAGGAAGACCTGAGTTAAAATATGATCTAAGATACATATTAGCTGTGTGACTCTGGGCAAGTCATTTAAACTCTATTTGCCTCAGTTTCCTCAACTATAAAATGAGGAACATAACAGCACCTACCTCTCAAGGTTGCTGTGAAGATCAAATGAGATAATATCTGTAAAAACCCTTAGCATAGTTCCTGACACACAGTAGGTGCTATATAAATGCTTATTCCCTTTCTCCCTTGCATCCCCCTTCATACCTCAAACTGTCTGTGCTCACTCAACAGGAAAGGGTAAACGTCCTTCTCTGAACTTCTCTGTACTTGGAAACCCTGGCTCTCTTTCACCATAGCTATAAACTTTTACTCAACTACTCTGATAACACCCTTTTGACTTGGTTTTCACAACTTTATGTCCTTGGAGCCCTGAAAGAAATATATCACTCAGCCCCTTAACAGGAAACATATTGTTGTCCTGAAGAAATACTCCTCTTTCCCTTTGTTCTATTTGTGTAGGTTTATCTCAAGCACAGAGTGTTATTTTCTCAGCTTTCTTCTCTTCCTCTAAATAGATCCTGAATTAAGGATACTGATTTAATTATTATTGAGCCTGTTTCTCCCTGCAGAGAATTATTGGGTATCTCCTAATACAAAGAGTCTTTTGTCTCTTGTCATTCCCTAAATTATTCATTCAATATCTATTTATTGAAGGCTGAGCAAGTACAGAGCCCTCTGATAGCAGATCTGGGGGCTACAGATGTGATGGAAATTGACCCTGTTCCCAAAGTACATGGAATGCATTCTACCTATTACTAACACGTATTGCAAGTTTGCTAAACTTGCTCTTGGTCATGCAGAATGTAGGTTCTTTCCCACCACTTTAGGGGATATCCAAGTGTTCCCTGACTATTTCTTGTTGGTTTGTTACATGATGATGGAAAACTTTGTAACTGACTACTGATATGCAACTGAGTGTGTGAATACAAAAGGCTCCAATGGAGGAACTCAAGCTTTGCTGGTGGAGATTGAGAGACTGACATTTGGCTATGAACGCATGCCACCTTTCTTTCTTTGCCTTTGTGTGTTTGTACTTTCTTTCTTTTAGGTGAGTGAGTATTGATGTGGAATGGGCTCGGCTGTGACGTTGTGATTTTGAAAGGTCAGAAAAGTCACCAGATATCCAGTGATGGAAGCCCATGACAGATACTACTATAGCTGCCACAAAGAGCCAGCACTACCCCAAAGAATGACCTGTGTGATCCAGCCCAGCAGTGAATTAGTCCAGAGGTCAAGATACCACGTTTTGCAAGCAAGGATGAAACTTGTCCCTCAGCAATGCCTCCTTTGAAAATGAGTTCTGTGGTGGAAATATTTTGTAGTTAACACTTAAATTTTGAATTTTCTCTCCCTAGGGACAAAGGGGATGAACAGAAAATAAAGAGCAACCCTAGTTTGGGAAGTAGTTGTATGCTGGTTCTTATTACATTTTCTTAGTTAATATCCCTTTGTAAAAGCTAATTAATATTAATTGTTATTAATCACATTAAAAAGATATGGCTGGATGGCATTGAGAAATTAATCACTGGTAATGAAATTGGAGGAATATACAAAATGAGTGTCATAGCTCTGGTCCAAAGATCCAACTTGGCAGTGGAGTTGGATTTGGGACAATGAGCTCAATATGTATATGTAAGCAAGACAAAGATGAAAAAGGCTATGAACTGAATGAGTTTATAAAATGGCAAGAAAAAAATAAGACAAATAGTGCCTCATTTCTTAGTGCAGACAAATAACCCAAATTTAAAGCATTATGATACAAGTGCGAACAGAATGCTATAGTAATTAAGAATCAGATCATTTCAAGCTGGGAATAATCAGGGAAGGCTTCATAAATAGGATGTATTTGAGTTGTAATTATTATTATTATTATTAACAGCTGGAATTTATGTAGCATTTTAAGATTTACAAGGCACTTTACATGTTAGCTCATGTGATCCTCTTGAAGACCCTGTGAGGTAGGTCTTATTATCCCCAGTTTATAGATGAGAAAACTGAGGCACAGAATTATTAAGTGATTTGCACAGGGTCAAATAGCATCTGTGGAGGATCTGAACTCAAGAATTTGTGACTCCAAGTCTCTATCCATAGTTGTCTCTAACTGCCATTAACAAATAGGGAGGATTTTAAAAGACAGGAATAAGTTGGAGTAGGGAGAAAGCAATAGCATGGACAAAGGTTAAGGGTAGGAAAGCCATGGGCATAACTGAAAAGCAGCTTGTCATTTGGTTGATGTATAGGTGGGGGTGGGGGAGGTAGTAGTAGGTGACAGGACTGGGAAGTTATATTTCAGTCAGAGAATGGAAAACCAAGTTAAGCAGCTTGGACTTGATTCCAGAAGTGATGGGGAACCATGAAAGTTATGGTCACTGTGCTTTAGGAAGATGCAAGCCTTTTAGGCCATTAGAGACTCAAGTATCATGTCCAATCTGCCAACTAGGCAAAGGTTTGTTAGAAAGAATTAATAAAGTACAGAATGGAGTAGTAAAAATAGCATGGGAATTAGAGTCAAAAGATGTGAGTTCAGTTCTCTGTTCTGTCTTTTTTAACGGGTATGACTGAGAAAATTACTTAACCTCTTTGAAACCTTCATTTCTTCATCTGCAAAATGAGGAAAGAATACTTGTACTACCTCTCAGTCTCATCACAAGAAAAGTGCATTGTAAGCTTTAAAGAGTTATGCAAATGTGACCTGCTAATAGCTGGGATGCCAAGATTGTAGAAGAGCTGGGCATTAGTCAGGGATGGGAAGCTCAAGCCCCTGAATAAATAAATCAAGGATGTGGAACCATAGTTAGAGTCAGAGCCTGCATTTCAACAAAGTGGAAGATCTGAGAGAAAGTTTAAAAAAAGTGAAACATGCTAGAGAAGTGGATGAAAGCAGTAGCATTAATATTATAGGTCAGGCCAAAGCCACAGGAGGAAGAAGTCAAGAGAAAAGTAGAGACAATAATCAGGATGAGACCAAATAGGTCAAGGCAGTGGGAAAAATCAAAACAAGTATGGAACCTAAAATGAGCCTGACACACTCAAAGCATACTCTGGGCGTGCTGGTCAACCCAGGGTGCTAGGGCTGCACCCTAAGGGTAGGGTGGATATCTCTTCTTAGTCATCTTTGTGATCCCCTACCATTATGCCTCATCAATCACTGGTACTCAGTATTGGTAGAATGAATGAATAGCAGCTATAAGCAAGATGGATCTGGGCTAGAGAAAGAGTAGAGTGAGGGAGTATAGTTCAGATGCTATTCTCACTGCTAGGGATCAAATGGAGGTGGATTGGCACAGGTCCAGGTTGTCTTCCACCTGAAAACTACAGTGAGACTGCAATGTCGTGACAGTGAACAAACAGAAGGAAGACTGGCAGATAAAAATCCCCAAATCACAGCATCTCAGAGATGATCTAGCACAATCAGTACCTAAATAAGAATCCTTACAACATCTCTGAGAAATGGTCATCCAGTCTTTGCTTGAATGTCTCTAATGAGCAGAAAGTGTCAAGGGGGATATGGCAAAATGCAAGACTGACAGGTAGTTAATATTGCAGATGATATTTGGATTGAGCATCAGGGAGAAAAAAATGAGGCTGGTGACTATGCACAGCCCTCCCTCACTTAAATCCAATTCACTTGAGCATCACAGCATCACCCATTGGGTAATACAGCTTTTTCTTTCTTCCTCTCTTTCTTTTTTCCTTTTTTCTTTCTTTCTCTTTTCTTTTTCTTTCTCTCTTTCTTTCTCTCTTCCTTCCCTTCTTCCTCTTTCTTT
Source organism: Gymnobelideus leadbeateri (assembly GCA_011680675.1). Classification (NCBI taxonomy): domain Eukaryota; kingdom Metazoa; phylum Chordata; class Mammalia; order Diprotodontia; family Petauridae; genus Gymnobelideus; species Gymnobelideus leadbeateri. The sequence continues at coordinate 51,904 of WOXC01008148.1, read as the reverse complement.
CCTTGTTCCTTTCCTTCTTTCTTTTTTCTTTCCTTCCTTCTTTCTTTCTTTCATTGTTTCTTCCCTCCTTCCTTCCTTCCTTCCTTTCTTCCTCTCTTTTTTTCTTTCTCTCTTTCTCTTTCTTTCTTTTGTTCTTTCTTTCTTTCTCTTTTCTTTCTTTTTCCTTCCCTCTGTCCACATAGACTAGCCTTAACCCCAAATCACTCTGGTTCTTATTGATTGGCCAAAAATAGGTGCCAGGCCAAGACACACTTGGTCATTGTTTGAACCCTGATTGGCTCAGAAGGAATGTAAATAGCCATTATTTCTGTTTGGACCAGAAACCTTAAAGGTTTTTTCTTCCCAGATAGATTAAAAAAAAACTATTGATGACTGTTTTTTAAAAATTGTTTATATTTGTATTTTTAATTTTTGACTAAGTAAAGAAGTCATTCTCTGCCTCAATTCTTATCAAGGTTTAATCACTGCAAGGGCATTGCCTCAGGCAAACTGAGACCTTTTAAAATAACTTAGCTTGGAAAGGCCAAGGTCCCCCAGGGCCATCTCCAGTTATCCTGATCTCTATCTGACCACTGGACCCAGATGGCTTTCAAGGAGAAAGTAAGGTTGGTAACTTTGTATAGGCCTCCCTCACTTAAATCAAATTCACTTGCATGTTATGGTATCACCTCCCTGATGTCATGGTCCTCTGCAAGAGTGAAGGATAAACAGCAAGTGTTGAGCATCAAATTGGTGAGTATCCCAACAAACTGAGCACAGAATCAGTACTGTCTCACGATCAGGAGTAGGTGTACATTCAGATAGTTAAGCATCTAGAATCGAGGAGGTCTGGCATCAGGTAATAAGAAGCCAACTTCAGGGCTTGATATACTAGGGATAATTCCATTCAATAAATCAGCCAATAAACATTTATGAACCACTTACTTCATGCCTGATACAATCCTAGGTACTAGGGAAAAAAATAAGCAAACAAAAAAGATGAAAATTAAGCAGTTCTTTCCTTCAATGAGCTTACATTCTTTTGGAGAAAACAACAGATACCCTTTAGATATATGGGAAATAAATGCCAAATAATTTTTGGAGGGAATATCACTAGTAGCAGTCAGGTTCAGGAGAGTCTTGCACTGGAGTTAATCTTTGAAGGAAGTTAAAGATGCTAAGAGGCAGAGGCAATGAAGGACAGCATGCCAAGCATAGGGGATAGCCTATGTGAAGGCAGAGAGAATACCCAGAAGAACCTTTAAGAGAGTAAGGAGGGAAGCTCCACACCCTCTACTCAATATGCACCTCAGTTACCAAGATGTACAGTTCTCAACAGAAAAATTGTAAACTCTGAAATCCACCTGAAAGAATGCTCCAAATTACTAAAAATAAAAAATGCAAACCCTTAAAAATGGCAATAATCAATATTGGAGGGGTTGTGGGAAGATAGGTACATTGATGCATTGTTGGTGGGCTGTGAATACAACCACTTTTAAGGCTATTTATAAATATACAAATAAAGTGAGTTATCCCTTTGCCATATGTGTTCACAAATCCATTTCACCAACTTTGTGCTTTATGTTTGAGCTTACTCTCCCAAGTGACTATGATAGTATGTGAGAATGTGTGCATGTTCATGTAAGGGAAGAATGCTCCCTTGTATTTGTTGTTGTTGTTGGGTTTTTTTGGGGGGGGGGAAGAACATGTTTTATAATAACTGTTCTTGCTATATCACCCGAGTTAATGCATCTTATAAAAGCTGATTAAGTCTAGCTGATAATCAAGGGGAAGTACACTGATAAGGGCTCATGAATAAGAATATTAGAAACACAAATTCTCAGAGTTAATCATCAAAACTTGAGACTAATTTTAGTCATTGTCTTCTGGGGACTTCAAACTGGCAGTACCAATGCAAATAGGAGAGCAAACCCAGAGTTACTGCCACAAGCCTAAGGGTCCAGTCCCAGAGCTAGAACAATATGCCAAGACAGAGACTGAGACACAAAAGAAAAAAAAAAAACAGACACAATAGCTGGGCCTACAAGTATAAGTTAGAGGCTTGCTTAAAAGGATAAAGCAAAAGTCCTTTTACTAAAACTGAACTACATGATCAGAGCAAGAAAAGCTGACCTGATCCCAAGTCAAGATTCTTTTATTTCTCCTCCCTCAGAACCCTGTTCTGGATTGGTCCCAGAACCTTGGATGGAACTTAACTTAGAATTATTTAGTGTCTTTGGCTTTTGAATTGGAGGTACTCTGGGAAGCAAGCAATGCTTATCATCACAGATAATTCAAAAGCCTTAGAAAGAAGTAAAAAAAAGGGGCCTGAATTAGGGAAGTGACAGTAAGATTAGAAAGGAGGAAATAATGTGAAAAACATAATAGGATTATTGAGGTCCCAGAGAGAGATTGATTGCATCTTAAAAGTAGAGAGAAGAGTCATAGAATCATAGATTTAGAGATGGATAAAGTGTCCAGATAGGAGGACCCACCACTGGGGGTTCCTTTCTGCTTTGCATTCTCTTTTTCATTCCCTTTACCAGAGTATATAGACCCCATCCAGGGTAGCCAGTTGGAAGAAAAGAGATATGGCTGCTTTTACCATTTAGATGAACTGGAAGTCATCAACTGCACACTTTTCATTGAGATGGACAACCACCAGAAACTATCATCTGTCCTTTATGGCATCTTAAAATCCTCTGACCTTTATCATTTACCTTGCTGCTATGTCCTCCAGACTCTTTTGCACCATCATCTGTCCTATTGATGCAATCTAAGGATTCCTCAGACTCGTCATCTGTGCTGTGGCTAAACTATTTTATATGTATTATATCTCCATTTAGGTTGTATCTATTTGAGAGGGACTGTCTTATTTTTTTTCCAGTAGCCCCATTGCTTGGCACCTAAGTGCTTAATAAATGCATTTTCCTTCCTTCTTTCTTTCCTTCCTTCCTTCTTTCCTTTATACCTTCCTTCTTTTCTTCCTCTCTTCCTTCATTAGGTCATAATATACTTCTAGTTCCATGTTATCATTTTATGGTTGAGGACACTAAGGTCCACAAAGAGTAAATTACTTGTTCAAGGTCACAGTTTTCTGAACCCATATTCAACAGCTCTAAAACCAACACTCATTCTACTACACTATCCTGGCTATTTGAGAGAATGATAGTGTCTTTAACAGAAATAAGCCAATGAGGGAAAGGAAGTGTTTGTTTGGTTGGTGGGGGTGGCAGTATTGTGCTTTTTTTAGAGCTGTAATTAGTTGTCCAGAAATGTGAATATTCAAGTATATAAAGGACTTGTGATTTTGTCACCAGAGGTATTTCCTTTAGCAACACAGATCCTAACTTATTTGACATTAGTAGATAAGTCCTAGGAAATCAATTGAAGTTCATAGAAGTAAGTGACTTGTCCAGGGTCACACAGCTAGAAAGTATGAGAGAAGTGATTTGAACCCAATTTTTCCTAGTTTTAAGTCTAGCAAACTTTCCACTATTCACATTGCCAAAGAAATATGCAAATAAGAAATCTGGCTTTTGTATAGTAAATTCTTTCAAGGTGATTTCCCATTTGTTTTCTCTCTTGATTCTCATAACAATTCCCTGTGGCATAGTGGGTATAGTACTGGGCCTGAAGTCTAGAAGACTCATCTTACTGAATTCAAATCTGACCTCAGACACTTATTAGCATTGTGACCCTGGGCAAGTCACTTAACCCTGTTTGCCTCAGTTCCTCATCAGAGAATGAGCTAGAGAAGGAAATGGCACTCCAGTATCTGTGCCAAGAAAACCCCAGATGGGGTCATGGAGAGTAGGACACGACTGAACAACAATAATCCCCATTTTATAAATGAAAGAAATGAGACTGAGAGAGATCCAAGTACTCTGGAATGGTGGTGTCAAACATATGGCCCTCCCAGGAACAATCTTCAGTGTGACTGAATTACAGATTAATCTGTAATTGAAAAATATTTTTAAAAATCAATAAAAATGCAGTAGCAAATAGATACTATTGGCATGTGGTTCTTTAAGTCAATATGCAGTCACAGGGATCCTGATATATGTCTTAGTGGCCACTATTGCTCTTTGAGTTTGATACCAGCAGTCTAGAACTCAAGTCACCTGATTTTAAGGTCACAACATTTATCCTCTCTTCCATCATGCTATTACAACTGATAATATTACTATTTGGAAGTATGAAACCGGAGCTCAGGAGAGGTTAAAGGAAGGCAGAAAATAAGGAACTCTTGAGTGAGAGACACTCGTGATAGATAGGAAGGGCTGGCTACCATCAACATTTCAAGGAAGAATGGACAGTATTCTAGTTGGTCTTTTTTTATTTTCCTCCTCAGTCTTCAAAAGCATATTCAGAGCTCTTGCCTCAATGACATTAAGTTTCTAAGCCTTCATCATTTTCATCTGGCTTTTAAAACTTAACAATTTGCTTCTAATATTCCTAATGTCTCAGAATCTACTTCATGGATATCCTCTATAAAGCTAAATCAGCCAACACCATTTCATAGGGACATCCTCACTACATTATCAGAACCCACTATAAAGTTACCAAATAACATCACTTGCCAATTAGTCTTTTGCATGATTATTCCTGTTGACCTACCTTCCCCTCCCCCATATTGTTTTGCCTAAGGCTGTGTTTTCTAGAACAACACAGGATGTTGTATGGTGTATTGGCTTATAGAGCAGGTGTGTGAGATCAAACTAGACTTCTGGGACCTAAAATTCCTGACTATAAAGATTTGTGTCACCTGGCAAAATACTGTGAACATGACTATTCATTTAACTACAGTAGATGTCACCCCTTTTCAATTCATTGGACCTTTTCACTCTCCAAAGGATGATTGCCATGAGAGATAAGAAAAGGAATGAAAGGCTAGAGTCAGGAAAAAACACACACCCAGAAAATTGATGGCAGCAGAAGGCAACCTATTACATTACTCTTATAGCCCTCTGCTCCATGAAATGGACACAATAGCAGACATCAGTCATGGAGAGATGCAACCAGATTTATTTCACTGCATTCTGACAGTCTAGATTCTTTTTCTCTCTATAAAATAGAAATGTCTCAAGGATTCATTTCTGGTTACAAATAAAACTCATCCAGTTATCTCAAATCCCTCAATTAGAATGTGTACCTACAAACCTCCTTCCAATTACCCCCATTTCTTTCTTTATTAAATAACCTGACACATTACTTTGTCACAAATTTCCCCCTAAAAATGTTGATACTGATAAAAAAAGGGAAAGAAGGAAAAACATAGCAGACCATTTTAAACCATCTAATAATGGCTTATTACATAAAATTGGGTGAAATATAAAAACAAAACAAAACTATAAGATACAGTAAAATTACATGTAAGGCACTCTGCTATGTGCGGAGCTAACATTATCCTGAATTAAAAGGTGGGAAGAAGATTGCTATTATTAGGCTTGCTGGCAGTGGGGTGTGTGTGGGTGGAGGAGGTGGTTAGATGGAGATCAGTGGTAAACATAATGAGGAGATCCACAGAAGTACAAAGATAAGAAGTCTTTGCTAAAAATTGATGAAAAACTATAAAAAAGGATAGGGGAGGTAAGTGGCACAGTGGACAGAGTGCTGGCCTAGAGTGAGGAAGACCTGAGTTAAAATCTGACCTCAGAAACTTATTAGCTTTGTGACCCTGGGCAAGTCATTTAACCCTGTTTGCCTCAGTTTCTTTATCTGTAAAAATGAACTAGAGAAGGAAATGGCAAACCACTCCAGTATCTTTGCCAAGAAAACACCAAATGGGGTTGTGAAAAGTCAGATATGACTAACTGACAAAATAACAACAACATAAAAAAGAGAGAGTACAGGCTAACACATACAGCTGGAGTGCCTCTCATTACATCAGTGAAGTTCAAGGTTAGTTCTCTTAGTCTTTGCAACAAATAAATAAGAACAAACAAATAGGTAGAGTTGACAGGCTGCTATAGCACTTCATCAAGAGAATTGTCTACAAGAAGTACTAATAATGAATCACTCAGCAAGCGTTCGTTAAGTGACCATTATGTGCCAGGCACTATACTAGGCACTGGAGAGAAAAAGATAAAATTGCAAGTCTGTTCTTTCAAAGAATTTACAATCATTCTAGTTAGTGTGACAAAGGCTCACCAAAGAGTGTCAGCTTCTTGATACATCTGACAACTTGTTATGGCTCATATTTTGTTGCTAGAAATGCTTGTTTTCAGTAGGGGCGTTTGGGCCATGGAATTTCATTGGTGTGACAAATTCCCAGTGGAGAGATTCCCTCCACTGATGTGTAGCAGTGTTTGGAGCACTAAAGTCTAAGTGATCTACTTGAAGCAATCAAATAACAAGCATTTAATAAGCACTTACTGTATTCTAGGTATTATGCTACATGCTGGGAATCAAAGGACTGAAGACCAATTAGGGAAAGAAATTTAAGATTTTTATTTACTTCCAACAACTATGAAAGGCAAGGGGAATTTTTCAGTGAACCTTACAGAGTCTTCTATCTTGGCAAAGTAACAGCTAAATAAAAAATATTGCAGTGGATAAAACACTGGGCCTGGAGTCAGGAAGACCCAAGTTCCAATCCAGCTTCAGACACTTGCTAGATGTGTGACCTCAGGGCAGTCATTTAACCTCTATCCTCAGCTTCCTCAACTGTAATGTAGGAATGGATGGCATCCTAACTCTCAGGTAATAGCACCTTCCTCCTGGGGTGTTATGAAGATCACAGAGATGATATTAATAAAGCTCTTATCACAGTGCTTGCCACATAGAAAGTGCTACATAAATGCTAGCTATCGTTATTATTCCTAAAATAGAAAGTAAAAGGCTACAGGAATGCCTCTGGGCTCTTTATATCATCAGTGTGAACAGAGAAGGACTGGAAAGTACAAACTAAGAAGAAAAAGGAGAGGAAGGAAAAGAATCATAGCCCATGTCAGGAGGTAGAAGATAGTTGAAGGGGAACCAGAAGGAAAAGAACCATTGGTTACGAGGTGCTAAGGAACAGGTATGAAATTCTTCCTGTAGAAGGAGAATGTGTATACACCCTCTGGAAAAAAAATGTATTTGTGTTCCAAGTGACCTATAGTGATGCTATGACCAAAGTGATACTATAAGGAGCATCCACGGCTGACATTGGGACCCTTAAATCCGATAAAGATTGAGTGAAGAGGAGCAGTGTTAGAATGAATCCCTACTGATGGAGGCCAAGAAGTTATTTACAGCCTAATATTAACAAGAGAAATAATATCATGGGATATTATGGAGAGCCTTCTAAGACATGTCAAACCTGACAACCGTAACATATTTCTAACGATTCACTTGGGGATAAATTATACCACTGGAAATAACATGTAAAGCATGGTAGAGACTGACTTTTGGGTCAAAAAATCAACAACAAAATTTAAGACCTTAGATGTCCAGGTGGTGCTGATCTCTCTGCTTCCAAGTGAAACAGCTTTGCAAGAGAAAGGCAGATTTTGGAAAAGACAGCTGGTTTAAGAAAATGGTTTATAAGAACAAGATTTGGATTCTTGAAACATAGATTAAAGGCATACTGGATTTTTAGCTAGAGATATAGACATGATGGAGATTGATAAAACTGATATCTTCCTAGAATCTTGTGAATCTTATAAAGAGAAACTTAAAATGAAAAGCAAAGGAAAAGGAGAAACTGCCTATGAATTTGTACCAATTTAGATACCATCATAAAGCATAGCAGTTATGACACAGGAAGAATATCAGCAGAGATGCTACATCATGCATAAAATACATAGTATAAGAAAGCAGCCAGCAATGAAATACCTAAGTTCAGATGTCAACATATAAATGCATAAAGAATGAGTATTAATCAAAGTGAACTAGAGATCTTAATTGGAGGAGGCAATTTGGCCACTTAACAAAATAGAACTGATTAAAATACAGTTCTAGGAGAATGTAATAATCTTAGTAATAACATAGATGACATTTACATAGCATTTTAAGGTTTACAAAGCATCTTATAGACTTTATCTTGCTTAAAAGGAATAAAATAATAGATTTGGGATAGAGTATCCATGTACTGCATATTAAAAATACACACTCCAGTGAAGAAAACCAGAAACCAGGTGCATGAAGTGTGGAGGAGAATGTTTTGGTGAAGTTCAACAGAATGAGAAACAAACAAAAACAAATTCCCATCATCATGGGAATATAACATAGACCTCTTGGACAAAAAGAAGAAATGAATGAGTTTGAGAAACAGATTGTAATCAAATATGGAATTATGATTTAGTGATTATGGGGGACAAATTATATGAACAATTGATGGAACTAACTTAATTCCAGAAATGGCATAGCTTATGAATTCCTGGCTTGTTTGGATATGAGTAATTTTATACTATAAAAGAGGAGGAAGTGATCAGAAGGACTATTATTCTGGACCTCATCCTCAACATGAAGAAAGAGCTGGTTACCAAGGTGACTATGAAGGGAATCTTGGAAGGGGGAGGGGTAAGGACCACTGAATCTCCAAATTTCTGTACAGAAAGAGAAGTCAATCATATACACTAATTTTTTGAAAAAGAGATTTCAAAGTTTTCAGAAAAAAATAAGGAGGAGCTTATGCCTTCAGATGATATTGGTACTCTCAACCCAAGAAGGATGGGAAGCACTAAACAATGAAATTCTGAAGGCACAAAATTTTAAAAATCCAATGAGAAAGAAAGGGGTGCAGTACCCAAAGATAATAGTACAGTTGTATTTAAAATTCAGTAACTTATGTAATGGAGAGGCTGGTACACATACAAAGTGCCTCAGTTATTGTCTCTCCTAATAGAGGAGACCAGGGAGCCTGATTCCAGGAGATGTGTGAGGGAAATAGCCTAGAGGTACTCTGGAGCATTTGTAGACATTCTGTAAGTGGTTCATGATAGTTAACAACATGGTAAATGGAAGATGATTTGATTGGCTATGAAAGCCAACGAGCCATGTCTCTTTTGCCCTGGTTGTTCTAGTTGCTTTGTTCACATGGTATTGGTAAGAGACAAGGCAGTATTAGGAGAGGCCTCTGGGTTTTATCCCCATTGGAGCTTTGGTTCTTGACCTTTGAATCTTATCTTTTCCATTCTGTGTGAAAAGAGTGGAGTTTCCAACCTTGTGAGTTTTGAAAGGTTAGGAGAGTAAGCCATGTCAATCCAGGAATCAGAATGCAGGCCAGGTTTTACAACCACTTGCATTCATGCATCATGAATGACCTAAGAAGCAAAGAATCACCTTCTGCATCCAGACCCTTGAGAGCTTAAATAAGAACTCATCTAGCAATCAAGCAGCATCTGACCATAAACTTAATTGGACAGGTGTTATGGAGGAATGGAGCTAAGCTGACATACTCTTCCCACCCACATATCCCTAAGAGACTGGAGTTGTATAGGAGAAGTAATGGGAAAAGTGGGGGGGGGGTAACTATATATTTGAAGTAAATCTCCTTTTGCTAAAGCTAATTGATCTTGAGTGATTAAATGGAATTGGAATGCAATCTACTGGTGCCTAACAAGGGAAAAACAAAGCTTGGTAAGGACTTAATCCATTGGCAGTAGGAAATAGAGGACCCTAGAACCCCTTGGGATAATTCACTACATTAAGGGGGCAAGATAGTAACCTAACTCTGAGAGAAGAATCCATAGTATACAGCCTAAACTTAGATTTTTAAAAGGCATATGTAAAAAGACAACATCAAGAGAAAGGGAAGCAATCATTATCAAGAGCCAGTATGGCTTCATCAACAGATCATGTCAGACAACTTTCACTTTATTTTTTGACAGAGTTTCTAGAGCATTACATAGGAAGAACGCTAATGCTGTAGTTTACATAAATTAAAATAAAACATTTAACAAAGCCTCTTATGCTACTTATGCAAAAGATTGGGAAATGTAGTCTAGACACTGGCACATTCAGACAGGTTCAGAACTGGTTGAATGGAAAAATTCCATTAGAATAGTTATTAATGTATCAATGTCAACTTGGAAGGAGGTCTCTAGTTGGGTGCCCCAGGCACAGGTTTGTCCTTGATTCTGACTTGGTAAACATTTTTATAAATGTTTATAGGAAGGAAGGAAAAGATAGCATACTTGTCTAATTTGGAGATGTCACAAAGCTAGGAGGAATAGGTAAAATATTGAATGACAGTGTTAGTATCTAAATAGATTTTTAATATCAATAAATGTGAAGGTTGACATTTGGAGTAAAAATAACAGCTTCAGAAATATAAGATTGGGTAGGTCTGTATATCTTTTTAAAAGTTCTAATTATATTACTAGAGCACAAACTCAATTTGATTTAGCAGTGTGATACAGTAACCCAAAAAGTTAATGAAACCTAAGGGTGTGAGATCAAAATTTCACAGGATGAACAAAGGATATGAAAGTCACCCCAGTACTCTTCCTTGGTCATATCATGTATAGAGGACTATGCTTACTATTGTTTTTCAGTCACTTTCAGTAATGTCCAACTATTCATCCCCAATTTGGAGTTTCCTTGGCAAAGATACTGGAGTGGTTTGCCATTTCCTTCTCCAGCTCATTTTACAGATGAGGAAACTGGCATTCTGTCCTAGCCACCCTTATGCTTACTCGTGGGCATAATTTTTTAGGAAAACACTACAGATCACTCAAGAGAGGATGGCCAGGATGCTGAGGAGCATCATGGCATATGAGGACTGGGGATGTTTAGCTTGAAGAATAGAAACCTTGGAGAAAATACATGATATTGTGTTCAAAGATTATCCTGTGGAAAAAGGTATTAAACCTATTCTACTTGGTCTCAGAGAGCAGAACTAAGGAGAGGTTGATGGATTAACCAAAAGGCAGATTCTCACTTAATGCAAAGAAAATGAATTATTGAGAGCTAGACAAAAATACAGTGGCTTGCCATTGGATGCTGCACCAAAGGTCTTCAAGACAAAGACTAGAATATGACACATTAACAATGTCATAGAGGGGAAGCTTGTTCAGTCTTGAGTTGGAGTAGATACCTCCTAGGTGTCTTTCAGCACTGAGGTTCAGTGATTTGGGAATTCATCAAACACTGGTCTTAGCAGACTGATTTCATTCCCATTTTTAACAAGGATCATACAGCTATAACTAGAAAGGACCTGAGAAGTCATCTCATCCAAATCTAATTTTATAAGCAAGGAAACTGATGCCCATAGAGTTTGAGGGATTTGATTAAGATTTCATAGTTACCAAGTATCAGAGGGGATATTTAAACCTATGTCTTTGATTCAAAACCTATTTCTCTTTTTCCTTATCCACACTGTCAATAAAGTCAACAAGTATTTACTAAGCATTTACTATATGATACAAAGTTTGCTAAGCACTGAGAAGACAAAGGAAAGCAAAGCAGTCCTTGTCCTCAAGGACCTCACATTCTAGTGGGGGAAACAACATGTCATAAATAACTAGACACATAGAAGATAAATACAGACTATATGGAATGTAATCTCAGAGAAGGAGTCCTTAGGTGTAGGGGGACCTAATTCCTTTTGTATCTATTTTACACATAATTTAGTCTCCTTTAAAGCAGTTGACAAATTCCTTCATGTTGTCCTTGTGTATCCAAAGAGATGGTGATTATATGATGACACAATTAGAAAGATTTGAAATTGATTAAAGGCCTAGATCAGTATTTCTCAAACTTTTTGGTCTCAGGACCCCTTTATACTCAGTGCTTATTTTTATATGGGTTATGTATATCCATATTAACCACATTAGAAATTAAATTGTCAAATTATTAAAATATTTATTACTTCATTTAAAATAACACAAATAAGCCCATTACATGTTGACATAATTAATGTATTTTGGGGAAAATAGCTATTTTCAAAAAATCAGTGAGAAGAGTGACATTGTTTTAAATTTCTTCAATATCTGCCTTAATAGAAGACAGCTGGATTCTCAACCTGCTTCTGCATTCAATCTGTTGTGATAGATTATTTTTGGTGTAAGTATATGAAGAAAATCCTGCCCTCAAACACATAAGTGGTTTGAAAAGAGAGAAATATTTTAATATGCAAATCATGTCTTGGCATTCTGTGAAAATAGTTCTGACCTCATGGACCTCTTGAAGTAGGTCGGAGACCCCTTTGAAAGCTGTTGCTCTAGAGCCAGAGAATAGTCTCTAATGTTGTTGTTCATTCATCAGTCATGTCCAACTCTTCTTGACACCATTTGAGTTACCATTTCCTTCTCTTTTCAGATGAGGAAATGAGGCAAGCAGGATTAAATTAGCTGTCCAGGGTCACACAGCTGGTAAGTGTTTAGGCCAGACTTGAACTCAGAAAGATGAATCTTCCTGATTGCCCAGTGCTCTATCCATTGTGCCACCTAGCTGCCCAGTCTTTAATGAGTTGGTGTCAGCGATGCTTTGGGGACCTGTTCTTAACCTTGTTATGTTTATCAGTTGTATCAGTATATTTGATGAAGCTATCAGGTTCATGCTTATCACATTTGAAGATGATGGAAAAGTGGGTGGCAGTGCTTGAGAGTTAGTTGTTGAATTTTCAGCTTGAATATTTTTTATCTCATGAAGTTGTAGACAATACATACATTTTTTTTCTGGCAATTAACACCTCCCCCCAACCCCACTCCATACTCTCCCCCACATAGTCTCTCTGTACTCTCTTCTGGTCAGACCATATCTGGAGTATTATGTCCATTTCTAAAAGGTGGAAAAACATACCAGAGTGTGATGACCAGAATGGGGTAAAGATTGGACTGGATGGCCTTTGGGATCCTTTTCAAGTTTGAGAACCTATTATTGTGTGATACTTGGGCATTAAGCATGACCCCCAAACTCCAGCAAAGCTACAATAATTAGGAATGACAACAGATGAATGTAATCTTGAGCACACACTTTACATCTGTCATCTAGCACAATCTAGCATTTTTTGGTTCCCTTCTCATATTTTTTATCAAGGATACCCTCAATACATATATATATTGTTTTTTAGAAAGATTTTATAGAAATGAAAAACTAAACATAGGGGTCATTAATTACTGATCTCTTGCTGTCGTTTCGATTTTATTCTAGTAATATCATCACTGATTTTTTTTAAAGTTGTCCTTTCCTCCCTGAGATATTTTAAGAAATGATCCCTCAAGGCTTTTAGAACAAGATTATCTACAGCAGTAGTGTCAAATTCAAATAGAAAAAGGGGCCATTAAATGGTACATAAGGATCCTATGGGTCTTATATTGATTTAGAAAACCACATATTAATATTATCTATATTTCAGCATATTTTTTATTTATTTTGTTAAACATTTTCTAATTGTGTATATCTAGTTCATGCTGCAATGGGGGGGGATACTGGGGGCCCCTGTGTGTGTTTGACTCCTCTGATCTCTAGTACAGATTTTTACATTAGGCATTTGGTCTGTTTCAGTCACTCTTTCTGAATTTTTCCTTTAATGATAATGATAAAATAATTATCATTATTATTATTTATAAGTAGATAACCTCAAATTCCTTCTAGATAAATTGTTTTTTTTTTCTTTCTGCTTTTTTTGGAGGGCAATTGGGGTTAAGTAACTTGCCCAAGGTTACACGGCTAGGTTTTTTTTGTTTGTGTGTGTTAAGTGGCTGAGGCCGGAACCGAACTCAGGTCCTTCTGGTTCCAGGGATAAATTGTTTTATTTCCCTGTCTTCTTCTTTGGGTTGAGGGCTTTAGTGGATTTTGGATTGTGAATCATCCATTCGGGTTTGTTTGCACAGGGAGAGAAGGAGTGCTCCTAGTCAGGTGTAGCTGTTTGTCTTGAGAGGGTGGATTGACACCGGGTGGCAGTCTCAAAGGTGGATAGAGTATTTTCTCTGCCAGAAGCTCTAGGATGTGTTTTGGCATAAAGCCAACTTCTGAAGGAGAGACTCTCACCTGATTTTTCTTTAATGGATAATGCCTGCTTTGCAGTTTTCTAGTGGCTCACTTTAGCATCTGGTCAAGAGAGCCATTCTGCTTTAGTCAAACTAGCCACAGCCTTCCTTTTCTCTCTCCTCTTCACCTTTCCCCAGCATTCCTAGCATACCCTTTTATCAGGTTTTGTTTGCCAAGCTCCATAAGGGAAGAATAGTAACAAAGGTCCCCACAAAGTTCAATCAGGCAGCTTTATCTTAACCCCTAGATGACAAGAAGGACAGCTAGATTGTACTGGATGACAGAAATAAACCTGAGTTCAAATCTGGCGTTAGATACTTAGTAGCCAGACAAGTCACATAACTTTGCCTCAGTTTCCTCATCTGTAAAATGATCCAGAGAAGGAAATAGAAAACCACTCTGGTATCTTTGCCAAGAAAACAGTCAGACATTACTAAAATGACTGAACAGATAAGATGGCCAGGGAAGGTGTGTCAGTAAAATATAAGCTTCTTGAGGCTAATATGTTTCTGTTTCTTTCTGGTCTCTCCTCCCTCTCATAGTAGCAGAGAATGTTATAAGTAGTCAGCATTTATCCACCGTTACCTTGATGGAATTGAACAGACAAAATGATAATAGCTGGGGCAACTAGGTAGTTCAATGGATAGAGCAAAGGTTCCCAAACTTATTTCCCACCTCCCACCTCCTTTTCAAAAAAAATTACTCACCACCCCTCTGGAAATCTAGTTTCTTTAACCCTTTAACATTTTTCTAATTAGCATATTTTTTAAAAAATACATCTAAAATTTAATTATTTATTATAAATTTGTGGGGTTTTCCAAAACTGCATTGAAATTTTGATGGTGCAATATCATATAATCATATAGTATTAAATTGTAAACAAGTTAATACATGCACATATCCTTGTCTATGCATTGTGGACTCCCCAACAGTGCGTGACACGTTCACCTGCCAATGCTTTCTTGTTAAGATCTGTTGGTGGACTTGACCATTGATCAGTTATAACTTGAATTTTGTGTGTTTATTTGGAAAATAATGTAATCACTATGACTTTAATTCTCTTACACAACAGATGAAACGTATGGATGGTTTTTCAAAATTATCTTCTCTTCTTTCCTTAATTTCACCACACCCTTATTTTATTCCATGCCCCCCAATTGTACCCGAGGCTACTACTGCCCCCCTGGATTGATCTAAGACCCAATTCACTTTGGGAATCTATGGGATAGAACATAGACTATGGAGTCAGGAGGACTTGAGTTTAAACCCAGTCTTGGATACTTACTAGCTGAATGACCCTAGGCAGGTCACTTAACTCTAATTACATAATAATAATAATAATAATAATAGTTGATGTTTATATTAAAGTTTACAAACTGTTCTACATAGATGATCCATGTGATTTTTAAAAATAACCCTGTAAACTCTTCTAATGATCCATTACAAATAAGGAAAGTGAAGCTTAGAAAGGATTAATTGATCTACCCAAATTCACACGAGTGGTCACCTGAAGAGAGATTCTAGCAATATGTTAGAATGTTTAACAACCATCTTTCTGATTTTTTAAGAACAATATATATCAGACATACTTTTAAAGTTTAATCTTTACTATTACCATTTACTCCAGCATGTTCCAAGTCTACACATTCAACAAAACAATAATCAAACCCTGATTTGTAGCATTTGTTGATTCCTGAGGTGTAAAGGCTTCACATTAAAAATGTCATAATTCACTTTCACCAGCCATCCTAACTCCAACCCACTCCCGCCTGACTACATCCTGCTTTCTATTCAGTCCACTTTGTCTCTTCCTTCTTAGTAAAACCTGCCTAAACCAGTAATGGTGCTGCCCCACAATCTTGGCAAATTCCACAAATACCTGTGTTGCTTTTGCCATAGGCTCTTCTCAGTGATCCAAAATTCGCCTTATTCTTATTAGCAAGCCTCAATGCAGGTTCATAATCCAAACTTCTGATGTGAGCAGCTGTTTTGTGTGAAAGCAGATGCTGACAGGCAGGAATATACACAGATACAAATACACAACCATAAAATCCCATTCCTCTGCCTAGCCAGGGTGCAGATTTTGCTTTGAAATGAATCCAGATAACCTTTATTTTATTTTTTATTAACAGAACCAAACCCAAGAAAACGAGCATTATTTCCCCTTCTTTTTGATGTTCTACAATAGCATGAAGGCTGGGACCCTATTCCGTGAAAGCTTCTCTATGTGTCCCTGTTTCTAATGGGAAGATGGTTATCGTCCCTGTAGCTAGAGCACCTGTGAGCATTGAATCATATGACCCAGTATTCAGTGAAGTTGAGGCTACCAACTCCCTTTGCCTGGCTCCTGCCTGTGAGCTCCTCTCTCCAGACTGTAACCTTCTCCCCCTGACTGTCCTTGACTTGCCCGTCTGTCTTTACAGTATTGCACTCTTTCCTCATAGCCCACAGCTGCTCTGAACCTTCCTTCTGTACTTACCTTGCTCACTCACTCTGACTGCTGAGCCAGTGCCCTGTTGTTCAATTATCTTTGCCTGCTATCTCTCCCAAAGAGACAGTCTCTGACACAGTGATTGTAAAATGCCTACTTACTGGGCTTTCTCTCTTGTCTTTTTATTCTCCAAAAGTGACCCACACTAACTCCATGCTGCATTCCCAGGTCTGAGTTGGAGAGGAGACCAGAAGGATCCCTTTTCTTTCTGCCATCCCAAGTCTCACCAGTCTGCTCTCATGATTTTATTTTAAAGCCTGCCCTTCCCTATGAACTTAAACCAGGAATATTTCTCCTAGACTGGAAGAAGCTGCTGTCAATGGAATGGATGCTGGGGTTCCAGTAAGGTTTGATCAGATTACTGTAATACTATTCATGATACAAAGGTGAGGTTGTTTTCCAGCCCATGAGGCAGGCCTGGTATGTCTCAATGGCAGATACATCCCCATTTGAGATGCAACAATAAAGTTTATTTCACTGAATTCTAGGAGGTCACAGTTCATTTCTAATTTTGCTTTTCTTAAATTTCAGAAAAACTAGACCAAAGGGGTAATATCAAATTAGATGTTTGTAAAATGCTCAGCGCAGTGCCTGATACAACTAATACGTACTTCTGCCTTTACCCCTCCCCTTCCCCCTAAAGATAAATCCACCAATTAAGAAGCATTTATTGAGCACCTACTATATGCCAGAGAATATAAGCACAAAGACACTTCCTGGATCATGACTATAACTTTTACACAATTAGTCAGAGTCCCTCCCATACAATATTATTTTTGAGTACTTTATTTCTTTCTTTAATAAATAACCTATTTCTTCTTTTCTGCAGGAGAAATTTGCCTCTTTTAGTTATCCAGTATCTGCTTCAGAATAATGATGGGTCTTCTATATCATTGTTATGACCAAGTTAGTTTACTTATATCTTTATTGGTACCACATGCTAAAGAATTCTAAAGAATGTGCTTTCCATCACATTCCCATCCTGGCACTAATCAAATGAGGTAAGTCATTTACAGTACAAAACAAACCTTAACCTTAAAATGCTATATAAATACTGGCTTTTGTGCCATCATCATCATCATCATCATCATCTCACTCTTCTCATCTAGGGGTTTAGACAGCAATAGTCCTGGGGTATCCCTAAGTGGTTGTATTTTTTTTATTTTTAATATATTATAGGGATCCTGAAAAAAAAGCACTATGAGTACAAAGACCTGTGTTCAAATCCTACCTTTTATACTTACTATCATTGTGACCTTCCTTCAGCATATCATTTAACCTCATTGGTTCTCAATTTCTTCATCCATAAAATGAGGGTGTTGGACTAACAGGTTCCCAAAACAGGTGATACTGTCGCCTAAGGAGTGCTGAAGTGATCCAGGATGGGGCAGTAGTAGCCTCAGGTACAATTGGGGGAGCATTGAATAAAAATAAGGGAGTGGTGGAAGTATAAGGAAAGAAGAAAAAAGAAGAAAATTTTGAAAAACCATTCATACATGTTTCATCTGTTGTGTAATAGAATTAAAGTCACAGTGATTACATTATTTTCTAAATAAGTACACAAAATGCAAGTTATAACCCATCAGTCAAGTCCACCAACAAGTCTTAACAAGCAAGTGTTGGCAGGCCAACATGTAGCAAATTTGTTGGGAAGTCTAGCATGCATCAGCAGGAATATGTGCCTGTAATGACTTGTTTACAATATAGTACTAAACAGTTACTTGAGACAATATTGTATCATCAAAATTTCAACGCAGGGAAAACCCCCCCCACACAAATTTACAATAAATTATTAAATTTAAGATGTGTCAGAGACAAATTTTAAAAAATCCATTAAGGGGCTAAAGAAAGTAGATTCCCCCCATGGGTGGGGGGAGGCTGAGTAATCCTTTTTTTTTTTTTTTTATAAATGAAATGGTAGGTCAAATAAGTTTGGGAACCTCTGGCACTAGATGACCTCAAATCCCTACCAATTCTTGATGTAGGATCCTAAAGGTATAGCCCAGGAAGTTAAAACAAGTGCTTTTTTATAGCTGTATAAAAGTTGCAGACATAAGTTTATCTTCTATAGATTCACTCAAAAAGCATTCTCAATAGAATGTCATTAGCAGACAGATCAGCAGAGATGAAATACACTTTATCCTGTTCCCAAATGATTTTGATCTCCTCTCCTAATTCTCTATACTTCGGAATTGTTTCATTCCACGTAGCTTGGGCATTACTAATACTTGGCAATATAACAATAGGTTTCAAACTACTAAAAACATTGTTTGAAGTCTTTATGGATCCATGTTATGTTCACACAATTTAGCTTAGTCTGTACTAATTGCATAGGTCTAATATAGTTTATTCATTGACTGAATTCTCCACAATATTTTGAGTTCTGCATTTGAACTATTGGGTATTTGATAGCTGTCATCCCATGAAAAATAGTGAATTTCTGATAGTCAACAATTCATGCTTGCTAGGTTTTTACAACCTATCATAACATGTTATATAGTTTCTACTGTTTCCTTGTGAAGTACCACATCTGGGGTCACTTCCCCAATTCCCACTTGCACTGATGGTGCCATTCCCCAGGGGGTGGTTGACTATGTACTCTCAGAATTTAAAGGTAAAACTGAGGGGCAGTTATTTGCAGTGCTGTCATTCACAAGCCCCCACCAGTGTGCTTCCTGTTGATTATCAACTGGTAGCTTCAATGAACTTTTAGACAGAGTATTTGTTAAGATGGAATAGTAAGAGCAATAGTTATAAAAAACATTCTTTCAAAATGTATGGGGGTATACTCTTTTACAAATACACATCAAGTCTGTGGGGAAAGTTGTCACAAACTTAAAGTGCAAAGTGCAGCATTGTGGCACATGTGGCAAACATATGTAGCAAATGGATTCCTACCAACCCCTAGCCCTGGAAATCTTTCTCTCACTTCCTTTTATGAAGTTGTCATAGAGTTCCTCTTAGGTGTAGCTGTCTACTGCCAAGGAGGGTTAGCACATTTCTCTAGCTGACAATCCCCATAGCTGATATTCTCCTCTAGGGCAAAGGATCATGCTTTCTTGATGCTACTGCTACCCTCGAGTGACCATTTGACTTCAATCTATAGTTTCTTTCACTGCCATTTTCCATTACTACTGATGGCCACTGCTACTGTTACCAGTCTTCTCTGTCTACCAGTGGGACTTCTGGGGATTCTGATAAGACATCTAGATCTCCTAAATTCACAAAGTGGCAATGGATACTTCCATCTCAGAATACCTATTTGCCAATTATCAGGAAATAACAAACAACAGAGACTGATGTAACCACATATGAATAGCTATTACACTTGATTGGAAGATAGGGCATCTTCATGGTTCCAGTCCCACTCTTGTAGGAAATTCAAAGTAGGCCTGCCTTCTCATTACCAGAAAAGTAGAGCAATGAAAATATCAGTTACCCCTTTTGAATGACCACTCAGTTCTGACTTAGGATCCCCAGCATTATCAGTTCCCCTAGTTTCATGGCCAATTAAAAGACTTTTTAACAATACATTATATTAGCCCCTTTGTCATGAATGGTCAGAAACTACCTCCCCTCCCATTTCCACATGGTTACTTGGACTGAATCCAAGCAGGAGGACATGTCCATGATTCAAAAACTGTCCCTCATAGATTAATCCACCCATATTACACTTGTATGATCTATATTGGTCACTAGGTCTTGGTTCCTTAAGTATAATCCTTATATAATTTCTCATATCAATTTCTCAAAATGCTAAATATTATCACAAATTCTCATGAATATGTTTGATATCTCCTTGTTCACACACTGTTAGTGAATTCATTTGGGTGTTGTCCACAGAGGGTCTTCAAATTCCATTTTTAGATCTGAGCTATTTAGTAGATTTTATATGGAAATAAATCATGCATATCAATCAATTATTCCCAATAATTCCAGCATTTTCAGTCTCCTCCTCTTTACCATCATCTTCTTGTCTACAAACATATTGAGGCATACTTTGCCCTTTAAAAAGTAAAAAAGCACCAGGTGGGGGGTGGGATGGGTGGGAGGGAATTATAAGCAGCCTTGTACAAGATATCTACTATGGTAATGTTTTGCATAGCTAGACATGTACAACATATACTAAATTACTTATCCTCCCAGAGGGAATGGGTGACAAGGGAGGAAGGGATTGGATCTGAAATTCGAGGTCTTAAAATTAAATGTTTCAAATATATATATGTATATAAATATTATTATTAATACTCTTTTGCTTGTAATTGGGAGATAAGATGTGCAAGCACTGGGGCACAGAGATTCACCTTCCTCTAATGGAAAAGTCAAAGGGGGTATGGGAGAAGGTATGGGAGAGAGCAGATTGGAGGAAGCGATATCTTGTGGGACTGCTATTCTGAGAGGGTGGGTAGGGGAAAAACAGGGGAAAAAGTGTAACTCAAAATCTGGCGGAAATGAATGATGTAAAACAGAAGTTAATAAAGCATTTGTTTAAAAAAAAGTAAAAAAGCACAACATTCAAAATGCTTTCCTTAATTCCCCTCAATATTCTGAACCATATTTTATCTTCCTTTCATTGCCAAAGTTCTTTAAAATAGTGTTTGCTTGTTGTCTCCCCTACCTCACCACTCAGCAGATACTCCTTGTATTTTGATTTTCCCCTCTACCACATCACAGAATCTTAGAGTTGGGAAGGATCTCAAAAGCCCATGTCCTATAAAACACCTGTGAAGAAATATCTCTTCCACCGTATTCCCAAACAGTGATTACCCAATCTTTTCTCTAAAACCTCCAGTGACGTGAAACCCAGGACTTCCAGAGGCAGTATATTCTCCTTTTGATGGTTCTAATTATTGGGATTTTTTTTTATTACCTCAGGCCTACATCTACCTTTTTACAACTTCCATCCACCATTCACTACTAATCCTGCCCTCTGGGATCAATCACAACAAGTTTAACCCCTCTTCAACATGATAGATAAAGGATTTTTAGCTTCTATCAGACCAGCATGACAACCATCATCCCTAACTCATCTCTTCTTTCTACCATATCTCTAGTTCCTTCAATGCATTTTCAAAGGATATGAACTTGAGGTCTTTTGCCGTCATGCTCAAAAGTCATTCTCCTTGGCAGATTAAACCAGCACAAATTTAGAATTGTGACCTTCTGACTTCTTTCTCTTGCCAATTATCATTATTCAACTCACCCTGAGAAGTGGTTCTATCCATTCTTTGCTCTTCCTTAAGTTGTACTATTCATATGGCACTTATCACATACTGATTTATGAGTGCATACTTTACCTCTAGATAAAGTCAGTTAGTTGGTTCAATGAATAGAATATTGGGCTAGAAATCAAGAAGATCTGAGTTCAAATCTTGCTTCATTGTGACTCTAGGCAAATCAACCTGACTCAGTTTTTTTTTTCTTAATCTATAAAATGGGGATGATAATGCCTCCCAGGGCTGTAGTGAGGATTAAATGAGATAATATTTGTAAAATGCTTTGCCTACTTCAAAGTCCTACTTAAATAATCACTAGCACTTTATATTATCTTTTTTATTAGAGAGTAAATGTCTTGAGAACAGAGAAGCAATGGGCTGCAGTGGAAGTCAGGTGGTGTGATGAAATAAGCATTAATCTTATAATCAGAAGACTTGAGCTAATCAGAAGACTTGAGTTCAAGGTCCACCTCATGTATTTACCCACAATGTTAATGTAGCCAAGCCACTTAAACTCAGATGCCTCATTTGAAAATGGGGATAATATTGTGCTACATACCTCAAAGAAATATTATGGAAAAATGCTTTGGTACACATTAATACATTATATAAATGTGAATTATCATTATTGTACAACATTGTCTCTACTGCAGGGCCATACATAAAGTAGGCATTCAATACCTGCATATTTGTTCAATTGTGTTTTCCTTCCTAAGTGTCAGAGAGAATCTGTCATCTGTACAAACTTGTACCTTAGGCAAATGAGATAATATTTGTAAAGTGCTTATTACAGTGTCTGGCACAGAAGAGGCTCCTTATAAATGCTTATTCCCTTTCCCCTCTCTTCATTTTGTCTCGACCCCACCGAATGAATGGGGGGAGGAGAAGAAGGAAATAATTGCATGAAACTTGTCCATCATAGTTAAAAATATTTATTTTCCTTAAATTGCCCATATTATATCATGAAGTAGTATCATCTTAAACACTTCATCAATGTCTTTTCTCGGATGTCCAAGCCATTAAACATTTTAATTAATATGGTAACTTTAATTTCAAATATTCTCACTCCTAAAGCAATGAATCATTAATTTTACGAATGGCAACAGGCTTGCTTGGTCATTATGTTCCATTTTCATCATGACCTTCGACTATTTCAAAGGGCACTTGACCTAAAGGTCCATACATTTGATTCACTGGCTCCTAATCAAAGACAAATACCTCCAGATGATTTCAAGAATATCAAAACACCATTAAAAGTTCAAAAGATAAGGAAAAAACCCTGGAGTCTAATGTACTGTAAGGTCATAAAGAATTCATAAAGCAAATGGTTTGGTGTGATTGCACACATACCACTATAGGTTTTGTTTATTTTAGGAAATGGCATGATGGATAAGTAGTTCTATATTTCTTTCCACTTGAGAGAATGTATCATATCTGCCCTCCTTTACCCTCAGAGAGAAGAAAGTTGATCCCCCTGCACCCAGTACAGTATACACTCCCTTTTCCCATTGTTCTCCTCTCCCATCTAGCCTGCACCTGGCTTTCACAGGTGTTATGACAAGGAAATTAATTATACACACCTTGAACTGAGCATCTAGTCCCCCCATGGCAAGAGCACAAAACCCCCAGAGTCCCCCTGTGCTTGGCTCATCCCCACTCCACCTGGAATACCCTGGACTGTGACCCCATAAAAGGCTGCCTGGCCAATTATGCCTGGGGACACAGCTACACTGCACCTGTGAGTAAGAGGAGCCTGATTCTTCATGCATGGAGGCTGATTTGGATGCCTGCCCTGAGCCTCCTTGTGTACTTTTATTTTCCTCATCGTCCATGCCCAAGGGAAGAGTTGGGATTCTTCTCGTTGTGTCACATGGCAGAATACAGAAAGTGCCAGCACCGAACCACAGCTCTGGGCTCTTGTGGTCATGTTGTCTTTATGTCTGTTGTACATTTGTATGAGCATCTGATATAACAGCCTTATGTATCTTTGTCCATGTGACTGTAGTCTAACTAAATGGATGCCAGGATGGCAAGGGGGCATACTTATGTAACTTATCCATCATAAAGTAATTAGTGCGGGGCGGCTAGGTGGTGCAGTGAGTAGAGCGTCGGCCCTGGAGTCAGAAGGACCTGACTGCAGATTCGGCCTCGGACACTTAATGCACACACAAATAAAAACTTAGCCGTGTGGCCTTGGTAAGTTACTTAACCCCAACTGCCCTCCAAAAACCAAATAAATAAATAAATAAAGTAATTAGTTGAGATCAGGAAAAATAGGCGGGGAGCCAAGGTAGCTCACGAAGAAACAAATTGTCCACTGACAAGGCTCTATGGCAGGGATGACTTTGACTGGCTGGCACTATACAGCTGCCATCTCCTTTCAATACTAACTCTAATGGTAATGTTAATATTAATAATAGCTAGCATTTAGGTAGCTATCCCTTTCATATAACATGGGTTAGGGGTGCAATAGCCCCACAATCTGGAAAACCTGCATAAAAATTTTGGCCCTCGGGGGCAGAGCCAAGATGGCGGAGTAGAAACAGCTCATCCAAGCCACTCTGCTACCAGATTCCCCCCAAATTATGTAAAAGGGGACTCTGAACAACTTCTGGAGCCCCAGCACACACAGAACAACACAGAGAAGCTAACCTCCCACTGAGGACAGCCCAGCAGCCCTGCAGGAAGCACCAGCGCAGTGCTCTGGGAGCCGGCAGCACGCAACGTGCGCGGGAGCCAAGACGAGCGGAGCGGAGCCCAGGTCCAGGTGAGTCGAAGTTTTACCCCCAGGGCGGCAGGGCCAGCAGCTGGCTGGAGAGACCCCAGAACACCAGCACCTGTGGCGACTCCAGAATTATCAACATAGACATGCCTAGGACAAAGTAAAAGGTTAGTGTCCTATGGATTTGGGGACCAGTATTTGGGGAATGCATCAGCTCCCTCCCCTGGGGGCTAGAAGCCACTGAGGAGACACACCATTTTGTAGTTTTCACAGGCAGCTCCAGCTCCTGGCCTGCATGCTAACTGTAGGGAGATCCAGTGATCAGTCTTGGGGGGTAATCGCTTTTGCTTTAACCTCCCTGGATCTGGATTGTGATCTAGGGTGGAAGTCATGGGTGGGTTTACAGCTTACCAGAAACGGAAGTTGTCCCCCACACATTCAGGATGAAAATTCCTCAATCTGGCCTTAAAGCCATAGTGTGGCAACAAGCCCAAAAGTCAGGTAATTAATTGGCAACATGCCAAGGCAAAGGAAACAGAAAAATGCAACCCTAGACTCCTATTTTGGGGGCATAGAGCGGGAAAAGGACTGTGAGGTCAGAAGTCCTGCTCCAAAAGCCCCAGGGGAAAACATGAGCGGGTTGCAGACCATAGAGGACCTTAAGAAGGACTTTAAAAATCAAATAAGAGAAGTGGAGGAAAAATTGGAAAGAAATGAGAAGGATGCAGGAAAAGTATGAAATGAGGGTCAACAGCCTGACTGAGGAAAACAACACCTTAAAAAATAGACTAACTCAAATGGCAAGGGAGGCCCAAAAGGGCAATGAGGAGAAGAATGCCTTAAAAAGTCGAATTTGCCAGATGGAAAAAGAATCTCAAAAGTTCACTGAGGAGATTCATTCTTTCAGAGTTAGACTGGAGCAAATGGAAGCTAAAGACTTTATGAGAAATCAAGATGCTGTTAAGCAGATGCAAACAAATGAAAGAATAGAAGGCAATGTGAAATATCTCATGGGAAAAACCACTGACCTGGAAAATAGATCCAGGAGAGACAATTTAAAAATTATTGGACTACCTGAAAGCCATGATCAAGGAAAGAACCTAGAAATCACCCTTCAAGCAATTCTCAAGGAAAACTGCCCTGATGTTTTAGATCCAGAGGGCAAAATAGAGGTTGAAAGAATCCACAGATCACCTCCTGAAAAAGATCCCAAAAAGAAAACTCCCAGAATATTATAGCCAGGTTCCAGAATCCCCAGATCAAGGAGAAAATACTACAAGCGGCCAGGAAGAAACAATTTCAATATTGTGGAAACACAATCAGAATAGCCCAGGACCTGGCAGCTTCTACACTGAGGGATCGAAGGGCATGGAAAATGATATTCCAGAGGGCAAAAGAACTGGGAATGAACCCAAGGGTCACCTACCCAGCAAAACTGAGTATTTTGTTTCAGGGAAAATATGGTCATTCAGTGGAATAGAGGACTTTCAAGCATTCTTGAGGAAAAAACCAGAATTGAATAGAAAATTTGACATCCAGACAAAAGAAGCAAGAGATGCCTGAGAAGGTAATCAGGGAAAAGAAATCAAAAGGAACTTATCAAAGTTGAACTATTTACATTCCTATATGGAAAAGCAATAACAGTGACTGATGATATCTTTCTCAATATGAAAATAATGGAAGAAGGGTGTGTGGTCATATGAATACATATGTGAATGTGTGTGTAGATGGTTACAGTTATATATGGATAGAGGGCATAGTTGAATTTGTTGGGGTGGGAGAATACTCAAGGGATGAAATTATGAGGTGAGAGAGGAAAGTGGCAAGAGGAGATGGGGAGAGACAGGGTAGGGTAAACTATGTTATGTAGAAGAAGCAAGGGGAAGTGGTTGCAACGGGGGGAGGGGTGGTTGGAAGTACCCACTATAGAAAAGGGACAGGATCATGTAGGGAATGGACCAGGTGGGGGGTGGAATGAGTGGGAGGGAATTATAAGCAGCCTTGTACAATATATCTACTATGATAATGTTTTGCATAGCTAGACATGTACAACATATACTGAATTACTTATCTCCCCAGAGGGAATGGGTGACAAGGGAGGAAGGAAATGGATATGAAATTCGAGGTCTCAACATTAAATGTTTCAAATATATATAAATACTATTATTAATACTCTTTTGCTTATAATTGGGAGATAAGATGTGCAGGCATTGGGACACAAAGATTCACCTTCCTCTAATGGAAAAGTCGAAGGGGGTATAGGAGAAGGTATGGGAGAGAGCAGATTGGAGGAAGCGATATCTTGTGGGACTGCTATTCTGGGAGGTTGGGTAGGGGAATAACGGGGGTAAAATGATTGTAACTCAAAATCTGGCGGAAATGAATGATGTAAAACAGAAGTTAATAAAGCATTTGTTTAAAAAAAAATTTGGGAAGCGGGGCGGAGCCAAGATGGCGGAGTAGAAACAGCTCGTCCAAGCCTCTCTGCCCCCAGACTCTCCACAAACTATGTAGAAAAGGACTCTGAAAATCTTCTAGAGCCCCAGCACCCACAGAACGACACAGAGAAGCTAACCTCCCGCTGAGGACAGCCCAGCACCCTGCAGGAAGGACCAGCGCAGTGGTCTGGGAGCCGGCAGCGTGCAGAGCACAGGAGCCGAGCCGAGCCCAGGTCCACGTGAGCCGAGGTTTTAGCCCCAGGGCGGCAGGGCCAGCAGCCAGCTGGAGGAACCCCAGAACACCAGGAACTGTGGAGACTCCAGAATTATCAACATAGACTTGCCTAGGACAAAGTAAGAGGTTAGTGTCCTATGGACTTTGGGACCTGTATTTGGGGAATGCGTCAGCTCCCTCCCCTGGGGGCTAGAAGCTGCTGAGGAGACACGCCACTTTGTAGTTTTCAGAGGCATTTCCGGCTCCCAGCCTACAAATCGTGGGGAGATCCAGCGATCAGTCTTGGGGGGTAATCGCTCTTGCTTTAACCTCCCTGGATCTGGATTGTGATCTAGGGTGGAAGTTGTGGGTGGGTTTACAGCTTGCCAGAAACGGAAGTTGCCCCCACACGTTCGGGACGAAAATTCCTCTATCTGGCCTTAAAGCCATAGTGTGGCAACAAGCCCAAAAGTCAAGCAATAAAGTGGCAACATGCCAAGGCAAAGGAAACAGAAAAATGCAACCCTAGACTCCTATTTTGGGGGCATAGAGCGGGAAAAGGACTGTGAGGTCAGAAGTCCTGCTCCAAAAGCCCCAGGGGAAAACATGAGTGGGTTGCAGGCCATAGAGGACCTTAAGAAGGACTTTAAAAATCAAATAAGAGAAGTGGAGGAAAAATTGGAAAGAGAAATGAGAAGGATGCAGGAAAAGTATGAAATGAGGGTCAACAGCCTGACTGAGGAAAACAACACCTTAAAAAATAGACTAGCTCAAATGGCAAAGGAGGCCCAAAAGGGCATTGAGGAGAAGAATGCCTTAAAAAGTCGAATTTGCCAGATGGAAAAAGAATCTCAAAAGTTCACTGAGGAGATTCATTCCTTCAGAGTTAGACTGGAGCAAATGGAAGCTAGTGACTTTATGAGAAATCAAGATGCTGTTAAGCAGATCCAAACAAACGAAAGATTAGAAGGCAATGTGAAATATCTCATGGGAAAAACCACTGACCTGGAGAATAGATCCAGGAGAGACAATTTAAAAATTATTGGACTACCTGAAAGCCATGATCAAGGAAAGAACCTAGAAATCACCCTTCAAGAAATTCTCAAGGAAAACTGCCCTGATGTTTTAGATCTAGAGGGCAAAATAGAGGTTGAAAGAATCCACTGATCACCTCCTGAAAAAGATCCCAAAAAGAAAACTCCCAGGAATATTATAGCCAGGTTCCAGAATCCCCAGATCAAGGAGAAAATACTACAAGCAGCCAGGAAGAAACAATTTCAATATTGTGGAAACACAATCAGAATAGCCCAGGACCTGGCAGCTTCTACACTGAGGGATTGAAGGGCATGGAATATGATATTCAGGGCAAAAGACCTGGGAATGAACCCAAGGGTCACCTACCCAGCAAAACTGAGTATTTTGTTTCAGGGGAAAATGTGGTCATTCAGTGGAATAGAGGACTTTCAAGCATTCTTGAGGAAAAAACCAGAGTTGAATAGAAAATTTGACATCCAGATGCAAGAAGTAAGAGATGCCTGAGAAGGTAATCAGGGAAAAGAAATCAAAAGGAACTTATCAAAGTTGAACTATTTACATTCCTATATGGAAAAGCAATATCTGTGACTGATGATATCTTTCTCACTATGAAAATAATGGAAGAAGGGGGTGTGGTCATATGAATACATATGTGAATGTGTGTGTATATGGTTACAGTTATATATGGATAGAGGGCATAGGTTGATTTTGTTGGGAAGGGAGAGTACTCAAGGGATGAAATTATGAGGTGAGAGAGGAAAGTGGCAAGAGGAGATGGGGAGAGACATGGTAGGGTAAACTATCTCATGTAGGGGAAGTGGGTACAAAGGAGGGGGAGAATAAGGAAGGCTAAAAAGGCAAAACCACATTCACATTGAATTTGGTTCAGGGAGAAAATGACATACATACTAAATGGGATATCTCAACCTGCAGCAGGATAGGGGGAAGGGGGATGAGAGGAGGGATGATGGATGGGAGGGCATCCTTGGGGTGAGGGGAGGTTGGAAGTACCCACTATAGAAGAGGGACAGGATCATGTAGGGAATGGACCAGGTGGGGGTGGGATGAGTGGGAGGGAATTATAAGCAGCCTTGTACAATATATCTACTATGATAATGTTTTGCATAGCTAGACATGTACAACATATACTGAATTACTTATATCCCAAGAGGGAATGGGTGACAAGGGAGGAAGGAAATGGATCTGAAATTCGAGGTCGTAACATTAAATGTTTCAAATATATATATAAATACTATTATTAATACTCTTTTGCTTATAATTGGGAGATAAGATGTGCAGGCATTGGGACACAAAGATTCATCTTCCTCTAATGGAAAAGTCGATGGGGGTATGGGAGAAGGTATGGGAGAGAGCAGATTGGAGGAAGCGATATCTTGTAGGACTGCTATTCTGGGAGGCTGGGTAGGGGAATAATGGGGGGAAAATGATTGTAACTCAAAATCTGGCGGAAATGAATGATGTAAAACAGAAGTTAATAAAGTATTTGTTTAAATAAAAAAAAAAAATTTGGCCCTCCTTTTGTATCAGAGAAGAAATCTGAATTATTATAGTATTAAAAGGTAAAACATGTTTATATTACACAACAATATACATATATTTTATGCATTTCTGAGTTTCTAAACTTTTTCCTGTATCATCTGCTGGCCTTTGTTATCTATGGCTTCCACAAACCTCCCCCCAAAAAATTGCCATTTAATTTCTTATGCCAACTCCCAGTATACCAAAACCAGGATGGGAAAGATGGGAAAAGTCATGGTGAGGAAGGGATAATTGTATAGTGATTTAAGAGTTGATATAACAAATTTATAAGATAGATGCCATTATTATCCTCATTTTACAGGTGAAGAAACTAAGGCAAAGAGAGAGAAGTTACTTGCCCATGATTAAAGAGCTAGTGATTATCTAAGGTGGAATTTGAATTCATGTTTCCCTGACTCCCACACTGGAACTCTACCCCCTAGGCTGCTGAATAATACCAAATATTTACTTAGTTTTAAGGTTTGCAAAGCATTTTATATATAGAATCTCATTTGATCCTCACAACAGGGCTATATGTAGATAATATTATCACCTTCACTTTACAGATGAGGAAACTGGGTCTCATAGAGGCTAAGTGATTTGCCTGGGGCCATACAACTAATGAGGGTATGAGGAAGGATCTTAGTGAAGATGCTCATCACTTGGGGAATGGCTAAACAGGTTTGATTGTGATGGAATACTACTGTGCTGTAAGAAATAATGAGCTAGTTGATTTTAGAAAAACATGGAAAGATTTCCATGAAAAAAGTTATAAACAGTAACAACAATATCATTTGAAGAATAATTCTTGTAAGGGTTATGGGATTTAAAGATCTTCCATGCCCCATTGGACTTGCTGACATAGCAGGAAGGGAGGGGCAAGAGGAAGCGGAAGAAGAGTTAGAGTTCAGGTGGGGACTGGCGGTGGCCGCGGCATCAGCAGCAGCAGCAGCAGCCAAGATAGAAGTGGAGGCACAAACTCCTTTTTGAGCCAGCCACAATTTCTGCTAAGGACTCTTGTTGGGGACTGCCAGGGAACAGAACTGCGGGGGGCCGGAGCTGTTGTGAGCACGCTTCCTGGACGCTGAGCAGTTGCTGTGAGTGGGGAGAGAAGTACCTTTGCCTGAGGTAGCCTGTTCTGTTTTGAAGGCTTAAGAATGTGGTTGTTTACTACTTTAACTACTTGTGCCAATTTCATAACTACCCTGATGGCTTTGACTTTCTGGTTTTGGGACTCGGTTATTTGGTATTTTAATAAATTCTCTGGCTTTATCCCCCATATAGAGAGACTGATATATTTTGTGATTAATAACCACATAAGCCTATTTATAATTGCTATAGGCATAGTGAATATTGCATTGTTAATACAATTCTGGACAAGGAAATTATTCTGAGTACTGTAAATACTCAAATCAACTACAGATCAACTATGGAAGAAGATGCTATCTACCACCAGAGAAAGAAATGATAAATAGAAGCATGCATAGTATGATTTTACATGTATTTCTAAATTTGCATCAAATAGTGGCCTTCTCTAGTGCAGGGCAGAAGGGAGGGAGATAGTTTGGAACTTAAAATGTAACAAAAAATAAATATTTTTTAAAAAAGAAAAACAAACTTAGTCCTTCTTTCTTCTAAGAAAGAAATGGTGCCTATTGGATGCAGGGCCTTATTAGAATAAAGAAAAATATACTCATTCAAATCCAAATTTATGTTTAAAAATATATATTCAATGCCACTTGTGTTCAAAGACTACTCTGTTTTGAGTACTATGGTAGACTTTTGAGATATTGCAAAGTATAGATAAGACAGAGCCCTGAACCTCATGAAACTTACAGTTTTGTCCATATGATGTATATGCAGATAACTATAATACAGTAGGATAATACATTCTAAGTGATTCAATCCAACACATGTTTATTAAGTACCAATGAAAAGCATTATGGTAGGTTCTGGCTGTACAAAGTAAAAAGCTGAAACATTACCTACAATTAAAGTGATTTTGTTCTACTAGAGGGTTAATTTATAAGATCATAAATATTCTGTATGCTCAGTGTACATGTGAGACTGTGCACTGAACAAGTATCAAGATCAGAAGCAAGTAGTAATATGTCTCTGACCCCAAGAGCAAAGGGTCATATCAGCTCCATCTTTGAGCCTAGTCTGAAGCCTACATCAGAATAATCAGGAAAGGAATCCCAGGATAGTCCCATGCATTCCAGCCAGTAGTACATGGATGCAAATCTTAATGTAAAGTCTGATGTTGTGAAGTTGGCTGGAAAAATGAGAAAAAACAAAACATAACAAAAAACATAATTCCATCATAAAAAGCTATTATGATGGCAGGGATGATCAAGATAAAAACCCAAGATGAGAGTGATTCCAAAATATTTACATGTAAAACCTCAATGGAAAACATAGCTTGGGCACAAGTTCAAGCACTCTCCCTGAAATGTATTGTTTACAAAAAACAAGCTAAAAACATTTTTATATAAATGAAATGAGATCTCTACAGGGAAAAGTTGAAAATAAATTATAATTGTAGACAGAATGACTTGGAAAAAGGAACTAACAGCATAGTATAATAGGTACAAAATCATACCCAAGCAACAAACTCCTTTTAAGTTAGAATGGGTCACATAAAAGAAAATTACTGCACAAGGAAAGAAGAAATGTTAAAACAAAGTCTAAATACAGAAGGAAGAAGAAGAAGAAGAAGAAGAAGAAGAAGAAGAAGAAGAAGAAGAAGAAGAAGAAGAAGAAGAAGAAGAAGAGAAGGAGGAGGAGGAGGAAGCAAGGAGGAAGGAAGAAATTGTAAAGTATCTCATAGCAAAAGCAACTGAATTAGAAAACAGATTGGAGTAATTTAATAATCATTGGATGTGAACTGATACAAAGTGAAGGAAGCATGACAAAGAAAACAATGTACAAAGAAAAATCACACACAAAAATCAACAGTGAATTAAAATGATAAAGATTAATCCTACTCAAATCATGAGTTGTACTTGAGAAATGAGAGGTATGAGAGAACACCCCAAACCCACCCCTCTATGGAGGTGGGAGGTCCACAGGTGTTATATATTACACAGGTATTCAGAATTTTTCAATGCATTGATCAATTTTGCTTATTTTTACATTTTCTTTTTTCCTTTTTGTTTTTAAAAGGTACTACTTGCTATATTGAATGGCTAGAGAGTCAGATGAATATCCTCAATTTTCTCAGTAAAGCAGGGGGCTGAGAGAAGGAGAAAAGTGATGGAAAGGTAAAACTGAGTGCTATGTTAAGTCAAAAAGGGGCAGGTCTTTGCTGACTGGATAGGGGGAGGATCGGGAAAGACTTCATCCTATGGGTTAGACATGGCAGAACTCAATCACTGATTGCCTATATAAGCTGAGGAAGAGGACAGAGTTATCTAAGATAACCTTGGAAGACTGAGTGAAGCATAGTGCCCCTGACTATCAGTCAACAATTTATTAAGAACCTATTTTACGTCAGGCACTGTGCTACATAGGAGGGATGCAAAGAAAAGTAAAGGCAATTCCTGACCTTAAGTAGTTCACAATGTAATGAGGGAGTATATCTGCAAATTACTATGGACAAACAAACTACATGTAGCATAAATTGGAAATAAGCAATAGTGAAGGGACTGGAATTACCAGAGTTTTGGAAAGGCTTATTATAGAAGGTAAGATTTTAACTGGAACATAAAAGAGGCTAGGAAAGCCAGGAGGTGGAGATGAAGTGGGAGGGCATTCTGTGTGTGGAGGATAGCCGTTGAAAATATCTAGAATTAGGAGACTGAGTGTCTTATTCGAGGAATATTCAGGAGGCCAGTGTTACTGGATCACAGAGTACATATCAGGGTGTAAGATATAAGAAAATGGGAAAGGTATGGAAAGCATGCTATAAGAAGAAGGTGTGGGGGCGGGTAGGTGGCGCAGTGAGTAAGAACGCCGGCCTTGGAGTTGGGATGACCCGGGATCGAATCCGACCTCAGAAAATGAGCACCCAAACATAAATACTGACTAGCCGTGTAACCTGGAGCAAGTTACTTAATCCCAATTACTTTAAAAAAAAGTTGAAGGAGCCACTATAGTTTATTGCATGGGGGGGGTGGCTGTGTGACATGGTCATACACACCCTTGAGGAAGATCACTTACAGTTGAGTGAGGAAATAGTGATAAAATGAGGTCTACAGCTTCACTTCAGTATTACTCTTATTGCATAACGTTTGTAAGATTGAAATCTGCACTGAAGAAATGGGAAATATACTTGACATGGTGATTTATTTTTAATTCCACTAATGCAAACATAACAACTCAACGACACATAGCAATACAGTTACCAATTTCTTTTTAAATGCCTTGTTTGATGTTCTCAACCAAGGGTTAAGGGAAAGTAGGACAAATATTACTACACTTACTTTACAGGATAGGGATCTGAAATTGAGAGTTAAAGTGATTTCTAAAGTCAAACATCTAGTTAGCAGCAGACCAAGATGTAAACAAAAATTTTTTTAATTCTATTTTTATTTTTTTCTTACCACAGCACTTACCACTACTCCGAAACAATATAAAGTTATGAGTTTCTTATTAGAAAATTGGGGAAGCTTCTTGGTAAAATGGACAGAGCACTAGGTCAGGAATTCTGAGACCTGAAATCCAATCACACCTCTGATACTTATTCCCTCTGCGACCTTGGGCAAGTCACATTTCTTTTTTCAGAGGGTCCAGTTTCTCATTTGTAAAATGAGATATAAAATGAAAATGGCTACTGAGGAACCTTCCAGATCTACACCTGTACTCTTCTGAATCCCAGTCTTTTTTGTCATCAGAAAGAAACTCAACAATATGCTGTCAATGAAGACATGACCCTTGCATTATGCCAAGCTTAGAATCAGG
This sequence comes from Gymnobelideus leadbeateri, assembly GCA_011680675.1. Lineage (NCBI taxonomy): Eukaryota > Metazoa > Chordata > Mammalia > Diprotodontia > Petauridae > Gymnobelideus > Gymnobelideus leadbeateri. Next base: position 17,445 of record WOXC01008148.1, on the reverse strand, counting down.
AATCCAGCTTTTTATGTCTTACCTAATTTGCATAATTGAAGAAGCGTCAGTTGTTTCTTTCAAATGTTAGAGTCTCCTGATGCCATATATACATGGGAAGTTTTCATTTGAAAATATGTAAGTACCCAAATTTACCAAATATTCTACTATAGACATTGTTCTATTTGTAGGGAGATTTTTAGGTCAGGTGGAACATTAAAAAAAATCACCAAGATCTGAATGAAACTTCAAATAGTACAGAATGTGTGTTGCTAAAACTGCATGAATCTTATTGGAACAAATCAAGAGAGGCAATTTAATGGTCTACTGAGTTGTATGTCATCATCCCCTGGTGAGGTCCCCTTTGTAGTACCATTCCATTACCTCTCTACCTGTTAGCTCTTTAATCAATTGTTACAGAGCTCCAGGGTTCTGTGGAGTGGAATCTAAAAATAACAAACTTCTCCCTGAGTCTGGTCCGTACTGGAGTGAGTCCTCCCTTTAACACTATTTCCAAAGATCCAAAGCAATGATGCTTTGAAAGAGGGGTAGGGGGATGCTTAGAAGACAAGGGGAGGACACAGTGGCCTATGAGTTCAGAGACTGTGTGATGCTCAATCTCCCTGAAAAGTCAGTAGGTTATCCTGGCAGCAGTTTCATTATGAATGAAGCCTTGTTTTAGATTTTCCTCAAGTAAAACATCAAAATCAATCCTGGGTCTGTAAGGGCATAATCACTGAGATATTGCTAATAAAAAGAAAACTTCTCAGCTAGTGGAAGCCCAGAACCTTTTGATTATGAGGATGTGCACGACTATGTTAAAATATATGACAGAAGGATACAGTTGCTTAGGTTAGGCTAGCCCCCAAAACTATGTTCTTGCCCCGTGCTGCAGGTAGTGAATAGGACATGTGTTCCCCTTGTCCCATTTACTTCATACATATACATACATACATACATACACGTTGTGCATGTGCATACAATGTATATATATATATTATATAATATTCATATATGCATGTGTTTGTTTTTTCAATTTGGCCAGTATAAGGGGTGGCTAGATGGTGCAGTGAATAGAGCTCCAGCCCTGGAGTCAGGAGGACCTGAGTTCAAATCTGGCCTCAGACACGACACATTTACTAGTCATGTGACTTTGGGCAAGTCACTTAACCCCAATTGCCCTACAAAAAAACCAAAAACAATTGGCCAGAGTACCCCCAAAAATCTTAGTGCAATTTTAAAATATTAAAACTTTATCTCTATGCATGTGTGTGTTTATTGTGTATGTGCATTTATGTAACTATATATCTATATTCTTCTCTATCCATTCTGCCAGGGGAAGTCCTCACGTGCTTGATGTAGCCATCCCCCTAACTCACCAACTACCTTCAACCAGAGGGTTTTACTGAAACAGTTTTACTGGGGTGTGGTCACTGGGAGTGTTACAGATTCTTGGAGCACAGGTGAGAGTTGGGTGAAAGGTAAACACCAAAGGTAGATGAGCAGCCCTGAAAAGAGCTTAGTGAACCCTCACACCAGAGGTGCTAGTCCTCCTTGAGTTAGGGGGGTGTCTGTCCCAAGCACATGACGCTTTCCCCAACTGAATGGGCAGATGAGAACAATTTGTTATGATGGCCCTGAAAGCAACCGGAGCAGGCACTATGGAGCAGTTAGAACTTGGTCAAGAATTGAAGATGCCAAGGTCATCCACAGCATCCCAGTTCGTTGTCAGATGTCTTGACTTTTGCCTTGCTGCTGGATTTTGTTGACTATGAAAGAGAATGAGACTGACAACTCACTTAAATACAACTCACAAGCAAGTCAAGATATAACCCTGTAATATCATTGCTCCTCTTCAAAACAATGTATAAGTATTTGTGCATATATATATATATATATGTCTATATATATATAGACATATATATATGCACAAATACTTATACATTGTTTTGGATATATAGATTATGGATAGACATATATATATATCCTTTCTATTTGACTTGAAGCTAAAATCTGTTGTGTAGAGAGGGGGTCCCAAAAGTCTTAGCGCACTTCTAATTTTCAAAGTAAACTAAGACTTTGGGGATACTGTGATTGTCTTCTATTAATATGTGAGCTCAATAAATTCCAGTGGCTTTGTATCATCTACATGATCATAATTTGAAATCCTCTGTCACCCAAAACTCTTTATAACCTATCATTCCTGCTATCCCCGCCTTTCCAGTATTCTTCTACTTTACATCCAATCCTATATTCTGTAATCCACCAGCAAAAGCCTCCTTGCTCTTCCTGGGAACAGGATACGCCATCTCCTGACTGCAGTCTTTTTTTCATTGTCTGTCCTCCATGCCTAGAATAGCCTCCTTTCCCACATCTGCCTCTTGGCTTTTCTGGCTTCCTTCAAGTCACAGCTAAATATCCACCTTTACAGAAAGCCTTTCCTGATGCCTTGTAATTCTAAAGGACCATTTCCAATTTATCCCACATATAGTTTGTACATAGTTATTTGCATGTTGTCCAGATTATGTGTGCCTTGAGAACAGGTACCATTTTTTACTTTGCTTTGTATCTATGGCACTTAACATAGTGACTAGCACATAGCAGATACCAATAAATGTTTGTTGACTGATTGACTTAATAGTCCTCACTATCTTGCTTTTCTATTTGCATCCTCTGTACTTCACAATGCATTGCTTATAATAAGCACTTAGTAAATGCCTTTTAATGCATTCATTCACTCCTCCATTAGGATGTATCCTGCTTGAGGATGGAAATTGTTCTTTTCTTTCGATTTGTATTCCCATGACCCAGTACAGGGTCCAGCATTTAGTAGGTATTTAGTAAATGCTTGTTGATTGATTGGTTAATGTACATTTGTATTTATGGTTGATAAATATAAAAATAAAAAATATAGATTCTAAATATAGGGTAGTTAGGGAGTAGAGGCATTAGCAATTGGGAGGAATCAGGAAAAGCTTCATGAAAGGTACCTTAGCGCTTCATTGTACTGTTTGGGAAGGTAAGGTCTTTGGTTTAAATGGGATCGTGCATCTAGGGTCAGAACCTGAAATTGTGTCCTGCTTTCAGAAACCCCATGTAACAGGCATTTACTTAATAGGGATGTTTTAATAAACTATTAGCTCTGCCTGACTTGAAACATGAATCAGATGTGAATCTGGAATGAAATTTAAGGATGCTCATAATCACCTTTGTTTTTCCCCCTTTGATCTTTACTATTGCAATTGATTATCAGTCTCTTTTTTGTAGCAACCTTTTCACAGAGGGTTATATAAGTTTGATGTTGAATAATGTAAAACTGAAAGAAAGAGTGATCAGGGACTTTTAAGGAGTTGTGCAGCATGATGTAAGGACTACTACTTAAGCCGTAGAGCAGCCTAGAGAAGATCGAAACCTGCTGAATCCAATATCAGAAAAACCTGGTCAAGAGTCCTATTTTTGTCCTGATTCACACAGTGACAAATTGTGTAGCCTTGGGCAACTTTTATAACCTTTCTTCAGCAAAAGCAGAAATGAGGCTCACCTTTTTGGGAGGTGTGGTGAGAATTAATATTTGCAAAGTGCCTTGAGACAGACACGTACAGCAACATTTTTCTCCCTGGAAAATGTTCTCAAGTATTCATCACTCCTAAGCTTTTCAGTTGGAAATCCTTAAACTTTGTTACCCATCCATGCCAACTCCCCCCCCTTGCTGCCCTTATTTCTCATATTGCTGAGTTATGAAGAAACAGTTTTCCCTTGCTGGATTCGACAGTCTTTATATACTGATAGACCTGTTAGCCCTGCTCTCTCGGCTGTCAGGAAAATTCCGGAATGACACTCTAATGAACTCCAGGAATAACCGGTCAGCATATCTTAATCCTAGTTCATCACAGCCACTTTCTGTCTTTCCTACAAGGCTTTAAAACATTTACCAGTTGACACCAGAGGAGAAAAGTGCTGTCTCAGTAGAGACTTCATGCACCCTTTACATTTATAATGAAGAGATGTTCCTTAAAGGGGGTATCCACCAGAGAGATTCCAGAAGGCTCAAAGCATTTAGATGGTTCAACATAGGTAGACACAAAAGAATCACTTGGCATGGTTATGCTGGTAGTCTTTTTTTTCTTTAAAGAATATACTATTTCCTCAAATTATTTTTGAAAATATGTTCTTTAATCTTGTGGAAATCCTGTCACAGACTATGAATGATTCATCCTTGGAGATGAATGATATGGACTGTATTTTTGAAAATTATATTTAAATTTTAAATCTTCTTCCCCATTTATTTTTATTAATTACAGATATACAAACACATAGTACATATTATGCTATATTATATGTGGCACAGTTGATACAGAGTCATCCTCAAAACCAGGAAGACCTTGAACCAAGTCTCCTCTCTGTTATAAACTCTGTGACTCAGGGCAAGTCACTTAATGAAACTTATAGTGCCTTATATAATGCTATACATCATCATCATCATCATCATAATACTAGTAACAGCTAATATTTATATAGTGTTTACTATGTGCCAAGCGCTGTGTTCAAGTGTTCTTTCATTATTATCCCATTTGGTTCTCATAATAATCCTGGGAAGTGGGTGCTATTTTTATCCCCATTTTACAGATGAAGAAACTGAGGCAAACAGATTTGTCTAGGGTCACACAGCTAGCAATGGTCTAAGGCCAGATAGGAACTTAGACTTTCTAGGTTTCAGGCCCAACACTCTATTCACTATGACACTCAAGACCCTAAGTTGCAGAGAAGAATTGGTAAAGGGAGGTTCCTCATACTGGAGTTCCCTACACAGATGAAATCATAAGTCCAGTCCTTATTCCTATTCCTAATTACAATATTAATTATATGCCAAAAAATATAAAATCTTCTAAAGCAGCATGGGATAACAGATAGACTCTTGGACCTGGAGTCTGAAAGATTTAGGTTCATATTTTGCCTCTATAATTTATTTACTGACTGTATAGCATTCCTTGGGAAACACATCACACCAACTCACAGCGCCTCAAGCAATTCCAACACTTATTAACTAAGTCACAGATAGTTTGAGACCTGCCTTGTGGGAAGGAGTTACCACACTGGCATCTTCCCCATGCTTCCAAAATCATGAATTTGCATAATTGGAATATCACTTGGCAACTGAGGGTTGTATCAGGATTTACCTTTTCCTGAACAAGAGACAACTCCCCCCCCCTTACCTTGTCCTACCTTTTCACCAGTGTCCTCCAGTGCTTGTCATGGTCCTGCCTGGTGGCAGTGGAGCCAAAGCTGGGTTTGGGTAGGTAGGGTAATGAATGGATGGTATTCATTGTTTTTGCATAGAGTAAGTCCTTAATAAATGCTATTGACTTGCTTCCAAGTCCCAGAGTTGATTCCTTAAGACAGGTATTGTAAATAAAGAGGTGGGAAGTTGTAATGGAAATGCAAATTTAAAGATCTTCCCTGCCCCTAGCTTAAGTGCACCTGGAGCCTGTGGTGGGAGGCTTATTTTTCAGGAAAGCCCACACCTTGATACTTTGTGATTGGGCAGTGGGTCAAGGAGGTTGTTACATTCTCTGAGCCAGGAGAAGGCTATATAAACCCTGAGGAGAGGCTTTGCTTTGGGGCTCACTTTGAGAAGTGTTGTGTGATTTGACCAGATGAGACTCTGGGAAGCCGTTGTTGAGAGCCCCCCGGCTTTGAAAACCCAGATGTTGATGCTTCCCTCTCTGGTAACTGTGATTTGGTATTGATATAATGGTTGGACAGTTTGGAAGCCTGTCTGTTTGATCTATAAGTTCTGTAACTCTGAAGTTTGGGGTGCTGACCTTTTTCCCCTGAGCTAGGTAATGTATGTTTGTTTGATTAAAGTAAGCTTGTTAACCCATTTTGAGTTGCTTTCCTTTTGAAAAGCAGATCTAAGAACCTGTGTTGGCAGCTACCCTTGGGATGTTGGGGTGCTTGCTGCTACAAAATGGCGACAAGGATGGGATCTGCTGAGTAAAAGGAAAGTATGGGGGCTGGGATAATTGTTTGTTTCCCAGTTGTGGTAGCTGTGACTCTGTGGAGCCATGGTGCAGGAGAGAAGAATGGCCTGCATGCTGACTTCACTGAGCTGAGAGCAGGAATGGTGAGCTGCCTGCATGAAGACCTGTGGAGAAGCCAGGAGCTGCTGCCTTGTGCTGGAGGAGAAGGAACCCAGGAGTTTGGAGTTCAGCCACAGGACAAGATAAGGACTGTGTGGCAAAGCAGGGGCACTGAATGTGTTTCCTTGCTGCATCCCACAGTTTGGGACCCAGGGGGAGGATGGACTTGCGACTGGTGGGTGGGGTGAAGTGCCATGGACCCCAAGGACCCCAATTTGGTTTTGTTGCCCAGCCCCCTCTCTGGACTTGGAAGCAGGGGCTGGAGCAGTGTGAGGGGAAAGAACAACCCCCTCCTCCCAAGAGAACTTTATGTGATAATACTTTGTATTTTGTGAATTGATGTGATAATGCTTTGTATTTTGTGTTTAAGGCCCAGTGGCCACTTTGGTAACTTTAGATGTACCTTGAAAATATGACTTAAGTGCTAATTGAAATGTAAATTGTCTATGCTATGGGCATACTTAGTAAGACTTTACTGAATAAGTGACTAATTGTACTTTGAGATATTGTTACAGATAAGAGACTAATTGAGCTAATCAAGACTTTGCCCCATGAGTGGAAGACTTGTACTTTGAAAACTGATGTGACTGATTGAGTTAACTTAAGAGTGACTATTTTTTTATTTTACTGATAAGTGACTGAGTTAACATTTGCCCCATGAGTGGAAGACTTGGACTATTGTATTTTGAGATTATATTGTGATTTTCTTATGTACCTGGAAAATGTGACCTAAGAGATGTTTAATGCTAATTCAAATGTAAATTGTGTATGCTATGGGCATGAAAGATCTTGGGGCCGAATGTAATGGAAATGCAAATTTAAAGATCTTCCCTGCCCCTAGCTTAAGTGTACCTGGAGCCTGTGGTGGGAGGCTTGTTTTTCAGGAAAGCCCACACCTTGATACTTTGTGATTGGGCAGTGGGTCCAGAAGGTTGTTACATTCTCTGGGCCAAGAGAAGGCTATATAAGCCCTGAGGAGAGGCTTTGCTTTGGGGCTCACTTTGAGAAGTGTTGTGTGATTTGACCAGATGAGACTCTGGGAAGCCGTTGTTGAGAGCCCCCGGCTTTGAAAACCCAGATGTTGATGCTTCCCTCTCTGGTAACTGTGATTTGGTATTGATATAATGGTAGGACAGTTTGGAAGCCTGTCTGTTTGATCTATAAGTTCTGTAACTCTGAAGTTTGGGGTGCTGACCTTTTTCCCCTGAGCTAGGTAATGTATGTTTGTTTGATTAAAATAAGCTTGTTAACCCATTTTGAGTTGCTTTCCTTTTGAAAAGCAGATCTAAGAACCTGTGTTGGCAGCTACCCTTGGGATGTTGGGGTGCTTGCTGCTACAGAAGTCTACTTCACAATTTCTAATATCAAGGCAGGCAATAGCGTCAGAAGCTGCCCCCCATTTGTTATCTTTAAAATTAACACTAGAAATAACATTGAAGCACAAAGTAGGAGACTTTAAAAAGTTACTAATTTTGAGATAAATCATTGGAGACATTGGAGAAACAAGGATTAAGACTGAAGTTGTTGAGAAAAGAGAGGGTTACAATAAGCAATAATGGTAGTCACTGCATTTATTAATAATGACACACATTTATTTAGTGCCTTAATATTTAAAAAGTATATTATTCACATCACCCATGTGAGTTTATTTCCCCTATTTTAAATATAAGTGAACTGAAGTTCAGAGAGTTTAAATGACTTTCCCAAGGTCTCACAGCTAGAAAGTGTCAGAGATGGGCCTTGAATCAAGATTTCTGTGAAACCTGAATCAAATAAGATGAAAATCATGTCACCAGTAAGTTATTTCAAAATTATCCACAGCACTGATAATGAAATACGTACTACAGACTTCCAGACCCAGAGATAATATACTCAAGATGCAAAATGAGACATATATTTTTGGACATGGGCAATTTAGGAAAATTTGTTTTACTTGACTCTACTTTGTTGCAAGGGTTTTTTCTCTATCTTCTTTTCAATTAGAGGGAAAAGAAGGGAGAGTAGCAGAGAATAGAAATAGGGTCCCCCCAACAAGAGAAGAAACAAGAGAAAGGTTAAAAAAAAATCACAAGTAAGACAACTTTGAAAGTTACTTGTCCCTCCTCTGTCTCTGTCTCTTTTTCTCTACATATCTCTGTCTCTGTCACTCTCCGTGTTTGTCTCTGTCTCTGTGACTCTCTTTCTCTCTCTGTATACATATAGAAAGATAGATAAATAGATGGATGGATAGATAGATAGATATACGTATATATGAAAGCAAGTTCTGTATAACAGATATTTACAGTTTTGTGTTTCTCAAACTGAGAACAAAAATAAAAGAAAAAGTGTTATGGTGTCTTGATTAGTGGTATGAGTATGAAAATTGAGAAAAAATAAAGAAAACTGAACAATATATAGAAAATAAAAGAAATAATATTAATTCAGGATAAGATTGCAGCTAAAAATTGGGACACAAAAATTATGTTATCTAATTGGATATTAGTAAAATGAGTAGAGCTGTTGAAGAGAGATTCAAAATGGTGACCAAGACTGCTTTATAGAGACATAACTTACAAAACTCCTTATCATAGAATCATAGAATCACTTTTCTAAGCAACATCGGGGCATTTTACAAGGCAAGTGTTTGTAATTGTGTTTTCTCCTTTGAAAACATTGGTTCACATCATAGCCACATAATATAAAGGACCAGACAGCTACACATCATTGTTTTAGCATCCTGGGAGATGCTTGGGTAATTTTATTTACAAAGTAAGACTTCATGGCTTCCACAACATCCAGTGCAGGATGAGTCAAGATGAACCAGTCTAGAAGAGTGAATCTGTCCTCTTCTCTGTGTTCCACTTTCTCTACTGCCTTCTTCCTTATTTTTTTCTGCCACAGTTGTTCTAACCAGCAATAACCAGCAATGTATGAAGCAGATTAAAAACCCAAGAGGTACCAGGGTGTGCTTGATTTGAACTAATGAACAGATTTTTCTCTTGATTTGTAAATCTTGCTATTCATATTTAGGGAAATGACTGGCAGCGAATAAATTTGAAACGTCAAGTTGTCATTTTTATACTCATTTTTCTGGCCATAAGCACATATTAATTAGTGTGGTGGCAGTTTCAAATGTTGACAGTCTGCCAATTAGCACTGTTCTGCTTCTGATTGAGGAGGAGAAATTAGAACTAGAAGATGTTAGGAATGTGAGTACAAACAGTACCAGACTAGTTTGTGTGTCTTGGGTACTTACTTCCACATGAGTGTTTAATTCCCCTGCCTAGAATATTGTCCCCAACATCCATTCACATTTTCTCTATTTTTTCCACATTTGTCTTTTCTCTTCTCATTTAATTTAATTTAATTTTTTTTATCCCTTATCTACATTCTTTCTATCCAAAGCTCATCCACTATTCAAGGCCCAATCTCAGTCCTACCTCATCCGTGAAATCTTTCTTCATGACCAAAGTCTATTTAAGGTGCTCCCTTTACTGAATAACATTTGTACTCACTTTCTGTAGGAAACAACTGAAAATGTCATTCTGTAATCTTAATTTGTGTATATAAGTTTATACTTCTTAACTGATGTGCTATAGTAGGAAAAGGATGAACACATCTTCAACATGACTGAACTTTATTACTCCAGAAATTGTTCTGTCAAAAGACTAAAGTCATAATATAGAGTTAATAACTAATAATAAACATAATAAATAATAAACAAAAATTAATGATTACTACTAGACATAATATAGAGCTAATGATAATATAACATGTGTGCACACACATATGCATGCACAAACATACACACACACACTTTCGTGACAACCAGGAAAATTATCCTAAATTCAAGATGTTTTATAATAATCAATCACTCAAAACATTAGCCCCTACCAATGTGTTTCATTTACTAGACCAATCACTAATTCAAAGCTAAAGATAGCTAATAAAACAATATAACCAAAAAAAAGTGACAAGAAAGATTTCTCCTTCATATATAGTGGTATATTTTCTCACAGTTGGTAGAGTGCACACACAGAAAATGCACATGACCAGGGAACATTCATAGCCAGGACAATTCACATCTACTACTACAGAGCTGCTGGTGTCTTCTGGTCTATCTTTGCTGTTCTCTGTTATTATCTCCTGGGCATCTCTGCTTTATTTTCTCAGCTTCTTTGCTGAGTTCCTATGTTACTTGCCAAAGGCAGCTAGACTGAGATTGTGATGAGGCTTCTCCTCCCACCCCACAAAAAAGAGGTCTGCCAGCTTTATATAATCCCAAGTGACGATCATTTTATTTTTTGTGATGCCAATCCTATCCATGCTGCTAGCTACAAAAGCATTTATTCATTTAAGTCTTTCTTTTGAAGTCCTTTTCTTCCGTTGCTACTCCAGAACTCTCAATCTGAACTCTTTTCTGAGTCCAAAATTGCTTTTAATTCCTATCAATGTCACTAACCAAATGAACCTGGAATTCTACTTAGCAAAACTGAAATGAGACTGGGTGAGGTGATATCAGATAGATCATTTTCAATTCCATAATGCATCTGATTGTCATACAAATTAGCTCAGGGAAAAACTGAGGAGACCCAGGGAAAGTTGGTGATGCTGGTTAAAACACCTGCCCTTAGGGGCGGCTAGGTGGCGCAGTGAATAAATAGAGCGCCGGCCCTGGAGTCAGAAAGACCTGAGTTCGGAGCCGGCCTCCAACACTTAATCCACACAAACAAAAAAACCTAGCCGTGTGACCTTGGGCAAGTTACTCAACCCCAATTGCCCTAAAGGGGCAGCTAGGTGGCGCAGTGAGTAAGAGCGCCGGCCTCAGAGTTGGGATGACCCGAGATCAGATCCGGCCTCAGAAAATGAGCACCCACACATAAATAATGACTAGCTGTGTAACCTTGAGCAAGTTACTTAACCCCAGTTGCTTAAAAAAAAAACAATAACAACAACACCTGCCCTACTTCTTTCCCGCTACCAAAATCTTCACACTACCTATCATTATAAAACATTAGAAAACTCAAAAGCAGTAATATTACTCTATAAGACTGGATCATCCTTGAGTATATATATATATACAGCATCCTTCTTCCCATCAGTAACATTCTCTAAAACAGGAGCTCTTAACAATTCCTTATAACATGAACTCCTTAGGCTGTCTGGTTTAGCCTCTGGACCTCTTCCCAGAATAATTATTTTAAATTAATAAAACAAAACACATAATTTTCCAAAGAAATCAAAGGTTAGTGAAGATAAAGATGTATTTTTTTTATCATCCAATGTCCCAGATTACCTGAAAACTGTTCATGAAGTCTATGAACCCCATAGGTCAAGAAACCCTGCTCTAAATCAATAAGTAAATGACTTTCTACAAGGTTGGTTGTGTTATCCTAGTAGGTAGGAAACATAAGATGACTACACATTAGAAAATTCAGAGACAAGAGAATCATTATTGCTTCCTTCCTTTTGTGGCAATAATGAATCTTCAGAAGGTGTAGTTGAAAAATCAATTCAAAATCAAATAGAAACAGATCCTTGTAGGCAATGTATTGACTTAGAAAACCACAAATTAACATTATCTATATTAATTATGTTATATCATATCATATTATGTTGTGTTGAATTATGTTATGCTATATTATGCTATATTATATTTATTATATTTTTCTTCATTAAATATTTCCCAATTACATTTTTTAAAGCAATTGGGGTTAAGTAACTTGCTCAAGGTTACACGGCTAGTCATTATTTATGTGTGCTAATTTATTATGTGCTAATTTTCTGAGGCCAGATTCGATCTCGGGTCATCCCAACTCCGAGGCCAGCGTTCTTACTCACTGTGCCACCTAGCCACCCCTCCCAATTACATTTTAATGGTTCAGGTCACAAAGTGATCCATGGGTCACAAGTTTGACACCTATGATATATAGTACATTCTCATGTGTCTTGTGAGTTTTTATCATGGAGATATTCAGGCTGAAAGTATAAATGATTTACCTAGAGTTTTACAGCAAGTAAATAACAGAGCTGAGTACTGAATCCAGCAGAAAAGCCAGGTGCCCACTAGATTGGGGAAATTATGGGGCAATTTCAAGAACCATAGTAAACAGGACTAGTAATAAATAAATATATATGTTCATTTTGAAGGTCCTTAATTTCAAGATTCCTTAATTAATCCCTATGTAAGTGAACAAGTCTGTTGAAAATGAAGTAGCCTGTTGAGTGATAAGAACCTTGATAGTTTGTAGTGGCCCCTTTCTTCAAGCATTTACTTTAGTTCATTCTTTCTGATCTTATCCTTTCAGAAATACGATGGTGACTGCTCATATAAGGTTCACAAAGTCCTTATGCTCAGTTGAAGCAAAAATCAACTCATTATAAAAAAATACTTTTGGTAATCCATGTCTTTTGAATAGTTGGACTATAATTGGGATTTTCAGAAGCAAAGAGAAGGCCTTAAAACCATCATAAATGGTTTAATGGTTATAAGTTTAATGGTTTTAAGATCAGTAAGAATGAACTAAAGTAAATACTTGAATACTTTGAAACCATTATAACTCATAAAATGGTTTTATGAGGGAGACTAGTACAATCAAGAATTTTTTCTTCTGGAATTGTCCTGAAAAATTATAAATATGAATTCTCAAATTTTTGCTTACTTCCCACACAAAAAAATGAGGCACTTTTAGAGGCATCATAAAATATGCTATACTTTCTATAGTCACTTAAATAGCATAGCTCATAGACAATGCTTTCATATGAACATTTTATGGAACAAAATGATGTGTTTGTTCCCTGGCCTCAGGAATAACAGCATTACTTATTCATCAAAACAAAACAAAACAATGCATGTCGGCCTATGAATAGCTGGAGTTCCTAGAGCAGTCTCTCTATAAGCAACCCCTCTGTATCTGAATCAAGATAAAGACCAGCTGGGAATACCTAGCAGTTAATTATATGATTTTATCATTCTGAAGGATTGGCTCAGTAGGTCTTTTAATGACACACTCCCACTAGAGGTAACCAACTCAATCAGAGGTCCATAATGGCTAACGTCTAAGATTATCAGCAGTCAATATCGTTCTTGCATGATGAAGCATGTGTTGGTCTAAAGACTGAGCAAAAGACTCCAGCAGTACTTTGGTGGAGAAAGAATTAAGGAAGTATAAATTCTGGTAAAAAGAATTTCCAAAAAGGATCAGGACTCTGGAATATAAAGGAACAGCTCTAGAGACAGGGATAGATCTTCTTGACTCTCTTGAAAGCAGCAAGGGGTTCTTTTTCTCTATTTGAGACAATTCTGTTTTAGTAAATGGAATTGCTGAGGAACTGGCCATTGGTGCCTCAACACCATCAGCCTTTTTGTGACTGAACACAGTCACTGTGTCATGGAGTGAAGTATCAGGTGGAAAAAACAGTGTTTTATATACAATGAAACAAACTTACAGATTCAGAGTTAATGAATTATGTCATTCTCATGCTATTGAGTCCAGTGCCACAGAATATCCTTTTCCAGAAGGTGAGGAAGTAATTTAGGAATGGTTATCTTTTGTGAGAAATAATATCTAAAAATTGAGTAGGCCTGGGAAGGCTTGAAATCTTTGCCTTCTCTTTGGTGAACAATGGATTTCATGTTCGGGTATGCCCCTCGTAACATTGTCTTGAACATCATTTTTCCATAACAGCAGTACTAAATTTGAGGCATCTAGATGATGTAGTGGATTGAGTATTGGAACTGGCCTCAGAAAGATCTGAGTTTAAATACTGCCTCAGGCACCTCTGTGACCCTGGGCAAATCACTTTCTCCTCAGCTTCAGTTTCCACAAATGTAAAAACTGGGGATAACACTTATCTCACAAAGTTGCTGTGACGATCAAACATATTAATATTTGTTAAATGTTTATCATAGTGAGTGATATATAAAAAGCTTGATAAATGTTGATTTTATTCTTCCAAATAATTATAAAAATATTAGATCCATATAATTAGAACCATTTTAAGAGGAAGATGATATAGTCAGATTGATAAATTATAGCCAATATTCTTTGGTATATGTGATGACTCCCTAGGAAGGACTAAGGGAAGGGGATTTTAGGTGATGCAAAAAGACAAACCCCATTTGGTTACTAGTTCCTCTTGGGACATTCACTGGCCAATGCCCTGAGCAAAGAGTGTCTCAGGCCCAGAACCTAATTTGAGTTTGTTCTTCACTCCTCAGTTCCAGTAAATGTCATTTTCAGGATACAGTTAAGTCCCTGTTCACATATACTTGTTATCTATTGGCCGTTCACTAGTTACAAAATTCAAGGATCCTTCTGATGATTTGCGGTGTCAATTCTGCCTACTTCAGATCCATTAACATGCATATCCATCCATCCCAACTCAGCAGCTCACCACAATCACTACCGAAGTCTCTAACATAAAGTAAATGGTCATTTCTTATTGGTTAATGGGTGGTTGATTAAGGTGAGCCCACAGAAATAAATAATGATAATGACACCTTCAATTTTTTAAAAATACTTTACAATTTTCAGGGTATTTTCAAAACATGCATTTTCCCTTTTGATGCTTGGGGAAAAAAAACAACCTACAAGCAAGATGTGCATGTACTATTGGGCTATTTTACAGTTAGAAAAATTGAAGATCTGAAAGGTTAACTTACTTTTGCAAGGTCAAAGAACTATTAAGTAATAAAGCCAGGCATAGAATCCATTCCAGATCATAAGCAGACTTTATCTTTGGGGACCACTTCCATTTGGTCAAGCCAAATATGAAATGGAAGTGCTCCCTCTTAATAGAAACTTATGTTTTTATGTGTCTCATAACTATTTCATGGGATTTTTTAACACAAAAAATTCCTGAGCTTGGGTCTTCTCGGTCTTGGTTTAAAAAAAAAAAAACAAAACAAGAAATATTTTGTCTCAATTTGTGAGTCACTCATGGCCCCAGCTATTAACATATATACACGTGCATTTGTGTGAAAGACAAAAGTGCAAGTTTAATTTACAGTTATTCTTGGTAATAATTTTTTCTTACAGAACAACTTCATGCTCTGATACTATGCCTTTTAGTAATACAGTAATGTCTATTATTAAACCTATTTTCACTCTGTGTCTATCATTTACTAATCTGAGTCCTTATCAAGTAATAGTGCTTTCTCCATCTTCTTTTTGACTGGAAGTCCAACAATTAATTATCCAGGTCTCCTTCCTCATATTACGAATAATTTATAGAAAGGCTTGCAAAAGGAACTTAGAATACCCAATGGCCAATTCATCTTTGCATCATTTTATTTGTTGTTTCTGTGCTGGAGGTAGATTTCACTCTTTATCTATCTCTAGCTTCTTGTCCATGGAAGAAGCTTAGAAATCTCTGTGATACTTCAGAATTTTTATGTCTTTGGTCGGATTTCCTCACTTTAAGTAAAAAATGGAGATAGAAGTTTAAAAAAAAATTGTCCACAGCAAAGTTTTTTGCAGGTTTGGGGAAATTTTGCCAGATTACTCCATTACTTTCACACTATTATAATCTACTTAGTTTATTCTCATAAAAAAGCTGTGATGTGCAAAAAGTTTGAGACACATAAATCCTGTGTAATTAATCATTTTATTAATTATTGCTGGCAGATAATAATGGGTCAGTGGTCCTCTCAAATGCCAAAGACCCCTCATGGAACTCACTTAATACTTATAAGTCCTTGGAAGAGTGGTTGCACCTGAGGATGGCAATTGATTCTGGTGGGTTAATAAGTACTGAGAAGAAAAAATATTATAATGAGAGATGGATCCATTTTAATGAGGGGTTGGGGTACAAGACTCTTGATCACTCTCACTCCCAGAATATCCCCTGCCTTGGGCAATCAAGACAAAGGAACTACACACACACACACACACACACACACACACACACACACACACACACACACGCTACTGAGCCTGCCTAAGTGGAACACAATTCACTTTAGATTAAATTTTTTAAGGTTTTCTAACAAGTGGGGTCCCCCACCCAGGACTGGGGGATTTGGGTAATCTCATCCATCAGCAGTACCCTTTAGAGACTTAACAGCCTACAGTTTTCTGAAAAAAAAATTTGGTGCTAATTCAATAGTTGTTTGTTAATATAACAGAAGAATAACCATTTTTCTCTCTAATAACAATGTCTAAAGCACAGTGAACTCTCAAACAATTTTTTTTCCTATAGACATCATTGAAAACATGAATCACCTGAAACTATTAAAGGTTATAAAGGATGAAAAAAAGGCAAAAAATAGTTGCTGCTCTTAAGAGGCTCAAGGTCTAAAGTGTAGGAGGTAGAAGGAAGACAGCAAGCAAACAGCCATGTGGAAATAAGATGTAGACAGGATAAATTAGGGGTGATCTCCCAGTGAAGGCATTAACTTGAAGGACAACTGAGAGAGGCTTCCTGCAGAAGCTGGTGTTTTAAGTGAAATTTTATGCATCTTATCCATTTTAATGGAATCTCTTTTTCTATCTACTAAAAAGTTATTAAATATATAGAATATATAGCATAGTCTGCATATTTTCTAATACACAGACTCATATATTCTGTATATTAATATATCGTATATATCATAATACATATTATTGAATAGAATAATATGTGTAATATTCTATATATTTGTTAAAATACAGAATATTCTCTATAGTTTTTGATATGTACAATATGCTGGATCTTCTGTATATCTGTGAATGTGTATTTATACAGAATATAAAGAAAGACCAATTATTTTTGATAGTTCATATTTTTATCCTTCTACTTTACTAAAGTTTCTAATTTTATTGATTACTCTCTTTCATTGGATCTCTAGGATCCTCTAAGTAAATATCAGTTGGAAATATTTTTCTCCCCTTTGCTCATTTTTTCCTTCGATTTCTTTTTCTAGTCTTATTGTTATGACTAGGACTATTTTTTGATAGCCATCAATAACACTACTAACAATGGACAATTTTCTTTTACCCAGATTTTCTTGGAAAGTATTCTAGTGTTTCTCCATAAAATAATAATAATAATATTTATGCTTTACGATCCTTTCCAAACCACAGCATTTGCACTCTAGCCCTCCTCAGCCTCAGAATTCAGACTCTTCTCTGAGAGCTTAGATTCTTATAGATAGATGAGCTTTCTCCTTATCTTATATGATGCCAGGATCATAGTTTTGGAGCTGGAAACGGTCATAGAAGACAATAAATCCAACACCTAACTTTACATGTGAAGAAACTGAGGCATAGAGTGATTACATTACTTCTTTAGAGTGACACAAGCAGTGTATCTGACATATTTTTGATCTCCAGATTTCTGCTCTATTCCCCACTCCATCATACCT